>JAODAL010003471.1:0-173396 GCA_025379985.1 Phyllomedusa bahiana
ACTGTTTTATTTGTGTTTTGACTAGCTGGTGTCAGATCACTAGTGGTCCTATATGGCGATGTTGTGGGTTATACCTGAGCTGGTGTCTGCCCCTCTATGTGGTCTCTATTGCGATTTGTAGGTTAACCTGACGGGTGTCTGACCTCTAGTGGTCCTCTTTTTGGTAGTTTTGTGGTTATACCAAAGCTGGGTCGGATCAATGTGGTCCTTATGGCATATTGTAGGTTAACCTACTGGTGTGGGGATCACTATTTGGCCTAATGGAGGTGTTTAGGTTAACCAACTGTGTCGCCCTCTATGTGGTCTCTATAGGGGCAGTATTGTAGGTATCCCTGACTGGTGTGGGATCACATGGTTTTCTCTATATGGAGGGTTTGTGGGTTATACCTGAGCTGGTGTCTGACCTCTATTTTGTCCAAAATTTTGGGTTTTTGTAGTTTATCCCCGAGCGGTGTCGGATCACTATGTGGTCTCTTGGGGAGGTTTTTTGATTTATACTTGACTGTGTCTGCCTCTATGGGTCTCTATATGGCATGTTGTGGGTTTTAACTGACTGGTTCTGACCTCATGTGGTCTCATATGGCATGTTGTGGGTTTAAACCCTTTAGCTGTGTCTGACCTCTAGGGGTCTCTATATGGTAGTGTGGGTTATACCGAGCGGTACTGACCTCTATTTTGGTCTCTATAGGGCGATGTTTTAGGTTTCCTGAGCTGGTGTCTACCCTATGTGCTTAAATGGGGGTGTTGTACTTTATACCTGAGTGGTGTCGGATCACTATGGGCTCTATAGGGCAGTATTTAGGTTATACCTAGCTGTTCGATCCTATTGTCTCATATGGGGTGTTTTGGGTTATCCCTGAGCTGGTGTCTGACCCTATTGTCTCTATATGGGGTGTTGTGGGTTATCCCCCTGAGCTGGTGGGTTTCACAAATGGGGTCTCTTATGGCTATTGTAGGTTATACCTGAGCTGGTGTCGGATCATTATCTGGTCTCTATATGGAGGGTTTAGTTAAAACCTGGCTGGTTTTGGGACCCTAGTGGTCTCATTGGCAGTGTTGTTGGTTATATCGCTTAGTATAGGGCAGAGTACTGTTCCCTAATTGTAAGACTGGGGGAACACCGACCCGTATGGGTTTTACACTTTTACTTTCTTCTGGTGGATTTTAGAAGGGGGGAGGGGTTGTAACCAAGGGAAACGTGAAGGGGAAAAAATTTTAAAGTGGACTATTGGGGGGTAAAATTTTATGTGGTGGAGGGGATATTGAAAGTGGGGGGAGGGGGGATATTGTATTGGACATTGGAGGGGGATTTGTATTGGGTGGAGGGGTTTTGGGTGGACTACTTAGCCCTTTTCTATAATGTGAGGTAGACGTGTTTACTCACTTGATATTGTATACACAATACAGTTCTGTTTTTAACACGGTATTTGGAAAATGGGCGCATTTATGTCCAGAGGCCGGTAAATTTCATTACATAGGTGGCCCCCCAAATCACCCCTGTGGGCCCCCCAACCCCCCAGTCCGACACTGCTACCAACACTCCCCGCATCCAAATTTTCTTTCCCCTGTTCCCTCCTAAACCCCCGGGTCCTCAACTGCTACTCCCGCAAGGGAGTTCATCCCCCCATGTTGGCCAGTAATGAAGACTGCTACCGAAAGAACGACCCTCCACTACATGCCTGACCCTGCTTTGTCTGCTGCCTGCCTTGACCTTGAGCCTGAACCAGACCTCACTTGTATTATGCCAGGTCTGACCGTTTGCCTGTTCCAAACTACGCCTCTACCTCACACTTCGGTACCACGCTACTCTTCATTTTGGCTATCACTTTGAGGACCTAGGTCGGAAGAAGTGACCTATGAGTTCCCTGTAGAGAAGACCAACCTGCCTTGTAGCAGGCTCTGGTGGGAAATGGGGGCTTCTTATACCATGTTCCTCGACCTAAGTTAAGCCAACTCCCAACGGAGATTGAACTTCGTCTCGGTGATAAACTATAAAAATTGGGCCCCGCCTCAGTCAACCCCTCCAACAGCTGTGTGATGCACCGCAGTCAGCAGGGCAGTTTCTAGAGGTACGGGAATATGGGCGGGGTGTTTTACCTTTTTGTTTATTTTCTTTTTACACCTTTACATCTCCCTTTTCCTACCTGCGGGGACAACCCTGGCCTACTTTGGGGAATAAAATTTTGCCTACGGGGGCAAATATCTACCTATGGGGGGCAATAACACCTACGGGGCAAAAAACTACCTACAGGAGCATTATCTCAACTACGGGGGAAACATATAGTATACCCCTCCAAATCTTGTAAAATTGTATTAAAACTTTTTAGGGACAACACAAGATATGACATTTTTATACAATTAAAGAGCCCCTTTCACAGCTTGAAATGACAAGTAAACAATGTAACCCTCCTATTGCTCAGACCAAAAATTTTTCTGCAGGCTATTGCCCCAAAAGGAACCTCTTCTAAAATGATCATAAGAAACGGTTTTTTCTCAAAAACAAGCAACTAAAGACATGGATTACGAAACCATGTCCTTGGGGGTTTATGAGAAACCCAAATAATTTTCGGTTTAAAAATGTCAAGCTTATGGCAGCAAGGAAGAAAAGTATAAAGACGATGGTCTTTTTCCACATCAAAAATTGGGTGAAGTGTCAGGTTTGGGGCTCATGATTGTTTTGGGAGCTTAGGAGCTACAGACTTTTGGGGGAAACCCTGAATCCAAAATGACTGTGACATCTAAGCAAGCCCATGATCCCCTCCCTTTAGAAAAAGGGCAGCAGTGCATATTCCAAAATGAGACCACAAAACAAACCTCCAAGACCACATTGCCTTGCAAAAAAAATAGGGTGGCCCCAAACATGTATCTTGGGGCATCCTCAAACAAGGTGGGAAAAGCAAAGGTCTCTAAAACCACCAATCCCGATGACACTTTTGGGGAGTGGAAGAGGATTTTAGTGGCGCAACCTGGAAGCTCTATGAATCTATGCCCAAGAGAGTTAAGCAGGCTGGAAAAAAATGGTGGCCCACCAAAATACTGACACTTTGGGCACAATTTGTCCATTTTTACTTAGGCGTGTACTCAATTTTATTGCCAGCGGTTTAGATATTTATGGCTGTGTTGAGTTATTTTGAGGCCACACCAAATTTACACTGCTCTATAAGCTGTGCACTGACTACTTTACATTGTATAAAAGTTTTCATAATATTCAAGGTTGTCCCATGAAAAGAATAATAAAATATTTACAAAAATGTGGGGGGTGTACCCATTTTTGTGAGATAACTGTATCTACCTATAAGGGCCCTATATATCTATCTACAGGGGCCCTATATATTTACTTACAAGGGGCCTGTAGATCTACCTACAGGAAGCTTATATACCTTCCTACCAACTAGGCCTATATACATACCTACTGGGGGGCCTCTTACCCGAACTACTGACTGGGGGGTCTTTTATCCTACCTCAAGGGCCCTATATACCCAAACCCACCTACCTACAGGAGGCATATATAACTACATACTCTAGGGGCCTATATTCCTACTTTTTAGAGAGGCCTATATAACTAGCTATCTACTTAATAGGGGACCTAAATACCTACCTATTGCATGACTTATAAGTCTAGCTATCTACATACTGTATTGGGTGATTTAACTAATTTCTATATGGGAATTCAAAACAAAACTAAAACTCCATGCACAAACAGAAGCCACATAGCTGTTCGGGGGCACTTTTACTGTAAGAGGCACAATGGGGTCATTATTACTATTTGGGTTGCTCTAGAGGGGTAACTTGTACAGAGGTAGGAATTGGTAAGGAATTGCTGGAAAAGTGAGGAGTCTAAGATGTTTGTTCTGTAAATTCTGGAGTAAAGAGTTGTTGCTGGGAAAAATCATCATGGTGATCTGGAATAGATGGAGAAGAAAAAGGCAAAGAGAACTATTTATCAGAGAAGAGAACAACTTATCAGAGACATCTCCTGTGAGTACCTGGATGTAACAGTACTGTAATCACTTATATTTGTGCAGAGCAACTGTGTACAACTGGTATCTACCACTGTACGGTTACTGTATGGCGATGATACTAGTTGTAGTATAATAGTTTATTTTCAGTAATGGTATGATGTATTATTCAGCCACTACATGGTAGTGATATGTGGCTATGGTGTGGCGGTATTATTCATTCATTATGTGGTGATGATATGTGGTCTTAGTGTGATTATTGATAATAATGTGCTTTTGGGTTCTGGTTTTGTGTAGCAGTGTTACTCGGTAATTGTCTGACTAATATATCATAGAACATTGCGTCATAGCTTTTTGTATATTCACGCACTGGTTGATGGTGATGCAATGTTTCACAGTGTGGCACAACATATTAAGGGGGAACAGTTATTTCACCCCACTCTGAGTGCAGTTTAGACTAGGAACAGCCCTGGCAGTCAGCATGGCTCCAGATAACTGTGACAACCTACCAAGACCTCATTGAGTCACTCCAAGCCCGTCTAGCTGCTGTCTGCGCTGCGAACGGTGGTATCTCTGAATATTAACTGGTGGTTATAATACTGTGACTAAACCATGTATATCTCTGCTAAATAAGGACAATATATATATAAACAGCAACTGATTCTTTGCAGAGCTCAAAAGCATTGAATTATCTTTGCAGGGATGGCCTCCAGTTTCTACCGGGGTTCTCGCTTAAGGAAAGATGAACATAGAAAATGTTGGCTGATATACCATACGGGCATATATAAGAATAGATAAATGGATGCAACATGTCACAGTCCATGCCACGTTCCTGTCCTTAGGCTGCGGCCTCTGCTGCGAACCGCAGTCGTACCTAGGTTCCTTTCGCAGATCTGGTCCCTGTTGCAGTGTCGCTGTGAGCGCTCATGTAGCCGCTGCTTAATCACCTGTGATTGCTGTGCGGCTTTCTCATGCTCCCCATGCTGCTCCTCCATCTTGACTGCTGCCCTGATTCCCTTTCCTATAGTGGGCCGGCGGCCAAAATCTTCCCTTCCTTTTTTCCCCACAGTGTGGCAGCGGGGTTGGGCTTCCTCTGCCAATCCCCTTCCACCTGTGGGTTTATAAGCCTGCTTCTCCTCACACTCTCGGCCTGATCCTTGTTGTGGTTGTGTTATGTTTTGTTGTCTCTTGGTGTAGTCTGTTGTGCCTGTGTATTGTCTTCCTGTTTGTGTCCTTGTGGTATCCTCTATGTGTGGTTAGTCTCCATGTTGCTTTCCATGTGTCTGTCTGCACCTTTGTCTGTGAGCTTCTTTGCCATGTTATGCCTTAGTTCCTAGCTTGTTTCTGCTGTTCCTGTTTTCACCTCTGTGAGTTTCCTTGCCTTGTTCTCTGCCTGTGTTTGTGCCCTGCTCATGCCTTGTTCCATTGCCTGAGTCCTAGCCTTAGTCTCTGATCTTGTTCTGTGTGTTTTTTTTCCAGTCATCTGTTTTGTACTTTGGCTTCTGTTTAACCTTCTTGTTTGGCATCCGTTTAGTCCTGTCTGTCTGTTTGTTCTGTACCTGCACATATTTACTTCTAGTCTGCTTGTCTCTGTCCCTTATCCTGTTGGTGCCTAGCATTGGCACTTCTGGCCCTTCTGGTCAGCTGCCACTGCCGGGGACTGCTCTGAGGTAGCACCTGGTGGCTGTTGGGGTCAGTCAACCTTACCATCAAAGGCTCTGTGAAGATGCATATACCCGATGGCCACTTAGTTATGCCTCCTCGGAGCAAGCCCGGCAGTGGTCCAGTGGGTCCACTACCCGCTTTCCCTGCTCACCCGTTACAGTAGGATCAGGCCATGGACTCCGCTGACATTTTGCCCTCTGTTTTTTGGTCCATGTGCAGGTCTTGTTTCTGGCTGTCTCTTTATGTGTGTGGGATTGTTTTTTTCTTTTTGGCAGGTATTTTGGTGTTTGGGAGCTGCTGGCCACTATGAGCCTTCTGAGTCCCCTTGGCTTACGGGCCCGCCCTGAGCCTTCTGAGTCCCCGTGGCTTACGGTCCCGCCCTGAGCCTTCTGAGTCCCCGTGGCTTACGGTCCCGCCCTGAGCCTTCTGAGTCCCCGTGGCTTACGGTCCCGCCCTGAGCCTTCTGAGTCCCCGTGGCTTACGGTCCCGCCCTGAGCCTTCTGAGTCCCCGTGGCTTACGGTCCCGCCTGAGCCTTCTGAGTCCCCGTGGCTTACGGTCCCGCCCTGAGCCTTCTGAGTCCCCGTGGCTTACGGTCCCGCCCTGAGCCTTCTGAGTCCCCGTGGCTTACGGTCCCGCCCTGAGCCTTCTGAGTCCCCGTGGCTTACGGTCCCGCCCTGAGTTCCCCTCCCATTTTTGCCTATGCCCCCCCTTTGTTCCTCCTGTGCACCTCCATTTCCTAGGTATTCCCCATACTGGCTGTGCAGCCTGTAGTTGGTTTTGGGGTTGCCCCGGATTGTTTCGTCCCCAGACCTAGGTGGAATTTCCATTTTGTGGATTGGAGGAGGAGGGGGCTTAAGGTGGTGGTACTGTCACAGTCCATGCCACGTTCCTGTCCTTAGGGTGGGGGCCTCTGCTGCGAACCGCAAGTCGTACCTATGTTCCTATCGCAGATCTGGTCCCTGCTGCAGTGTCGCTGTGAGCGCTCCTGTAGCCGCTGCTTACTCACCTGTGATTGCTGTGCGGCTTTCTCATCTGCTCCTCCATCTTGACTGCTGCCCTGATTCCCTGCTTTTATAGTGGGCGGCGGCCACATCTTCCCTTCCTTTATTCCCACAGTGTGCAGCGGGGTTGGGCTTTTCCCCTGCCAATTCCCCTTCCCACCTGTGGGTTTATAAGCCCGCTTCTCCTCACACCTCGCCTGATCCTTGTTTTTGTTGTTGTGTCATGTTTTTCTTGGTGTAGTCTGTTGTTCCTTTGTATTGTCTTCTTGTTTGTGTCCTTGTGGGATTCCTGTGTGGTTAGTCCCCATATTGCTTTCCATGTGTCTGTCTGCACCTTTGTCTGTGAGCTTCTTTGCCATGTTAGGCCTTAGTTCCTAGCTTGTTTTCTGCTGTTCCTGTTTTCACCTCTGTTAGTTTCCTTGCCTTTGTTCTCTGCCTGTTTTTTGTGCCCTGCTCATGCCTTGTTCCATTGCCTGAGTCCTAGCCTTAGTCTCTGATCTTGTTCTTGTGTTTCCAGTCAGTCTGTTTTGTACTTTGGGTTCTATTTAACCTTCTTGTTGGCATCCGTTTAGTCCTGTCTGTCTGTTTTTTTCTGTACCTGCACATATTTACTTTCTAGTCTGCTTGTCCTCTGTCCCTTATCCTGTTGGTGCCTAGCATTGGCCCCTTTTGGCCCTTTTGGTCAGCTGCCACTGCCGGGGACTGCTTTTGAGGGAGCACCTGGTGGCTGTTGGGGTCAGTCAAACCCTTACCCTCAAAGGCTCTGTGAAGATGCATATACCCGATGGCCAAATTAGTTTTTTGCCTCCTCGGAGCAACTGGCAGTGGTCCAGTGGTTTCCACTACCCGCTTTCCCGCTCACCCGTTCACAACATTTGTATAATAAACATGTCAGGGCTAGGCCGTGCTCAGGCTGCAAGGATCTACAGGCTGCAGCAGCTGATCAGCGACCCCACCCTGATGCACATGCTGCTGGCAGCTCTGTGAGTGACAGACGCCCAGCCACTCCGGACAGGGGGCGTGTCGCACCAGCCAATGGGAGATCCCGGAGGCCGCTCCAATCAGCTACAGGGGCGGTATCCAGGAATCCCATTTAAACTCCCTGTAGGCTGAGTGCAGCGCCTGTGATATTCCTGGCTACCTTGTTACTTGCTATTGTGTTTGCTTATCCGTATACCTGACCTCGGCTTGTCTCCTGATTTTGTACCTCGCACCCGTTTGGCTTTTGACCCCGGCTTGTTTACGTTCATCCCTCTAGTTCTGATTTGTGGCTTTGGCGTTCCTATTTGATATTGACCCGGACTGTCTGACTATTCTACTTCCTCACGGCCCCAGCACTTTAGCAGCGCAGGGACTGTCGCCCAGTTGCCGTCTGCCGCCTAGGGCAGCAAGTCAAGTAGGCAGGGACAATGGGCTGGGTTCCAGTTAGGGCTCACTGCACCTCCCTTGACGTGACAAAACACTACTTAGATGGTGACTATGTAATGTACATGAAAGATTAAAGCTACTTCAAAGATTAACTACATTACTAGCTGTACCCAAGTAATGAAGTCATTCCCTGCAATTCTGATAATAACCCTGTGTACATTACTGGATTCCACTTGCACCTCCACTTTATATTCAGCAACACCACAGCAATTCCCTAATATACTTTCAGGACTAGGCGGCCTGTGTGTCTGTGCAGTGTACATACAATTACATATACATCCATCTCCCTCACACACAGGATAAATCATCTCTGGACAGAAAGTAAATAGAATGTGAGAAGATTACATATCCTGAGCCCTGATGTAGTAGAATTTCCTTGTTTTATGCAGGGGGTTCCCAAAAGCTACATCATCATCTATTTAAACTTTCAGGGGCCTCATACACTAAATTAAATGGGGCCCCCCCCCCTTAGTAGTTCCCATTTTTTAAATATCTTTGGGCCCATTAATTTGATTCTAGAGGCCCTGCACAAGGAGTAATGCTTGCTAAGCACGTTCTGGCCTAACCCTTGGGTTCAAAAGGAACATCCACAGTACAATTTTTGTAATGATTGATTATGTAACTGCGTTTATTCAAAAAAAGTTTGCACAAACCCTGAAAAAGTCTGCAGTTCATCCTATCATGGGTCCATGTTCTTCAGAATGGCATCGGACCTACCTAGAAAATATACTTCTAAATTATCGAAAATAATCAAAATGTTTCCTCCTAGAAAATAACATTATATGTCCTACTTCTCACCTATGATGTAAATGCTGCATAAAGCGATTCTTTTTATAAAAAATTATAATTTTATTTCTCTTCCAGAGTAAACTTGAAACCAAAAAGACTACTAATGTATATATTCATATACTTTCCTTAAACTTTTCATTTTGGGTATGCTTCACTTTCCAAATCAATCAGTCATACTTAAAAGTTAACATTCATATCTTAGGGCAATGGATCCCTTCTTAAAGGACCAACTTCTATACTCTGCTTTAGAATATTATGCATATCTCGGTTTCTGCAAAGCCATACCTGCTAACCTCGATGCAGTTATTATTTTAGATATAACAAGGTCATTTGAATTGTACAGATTGATGAAAGCAGGTATCCTCAAACTGCTGGCCCACCTGCTGTTGGAGAAACTAAACCCCATCATGCATTTATTTAATCTATAACAGTGGAATGATGGGAGTTGTATTTTCCAACAGCTGGTCAGGGCCAGCTGTTATGAAGGATGTGATGTAAAGTGTATTCCTCACACTTCTCCTTTAAACTCTATGTATAGTTATAATTACATAATCTGAGGATATGAATTATATAACTTATTATTGTAACTAATTCTGCTCAGCTAGAATCTACATTTTATTTCAGAGTCGATTTCCTATTCTCCTGGAAAAAGCCATTGAATTTGTTACTAAACCACAGTGTACACTACAAGCCTACTTTTGATCCATGGTGGGAGAGTGTAATTTGTTTCAAACTATCCTTCTTTCAAAATATTATCTATCACTCCATACAAATCCCCAATCCTACTTCTTATATACTGAGTCTAAGAAACTTAAAGGGGTTTTTGCCATGACTGTAATGTTGCAAGTTGGATATCCACAAAATGGGTATTTAATCTTTTATTAAATATATGTGATTCACCAGATAAAATTGCAGTCTGAGAGAGCTACCAGGCTACGCCTTACTCTGCCCCTTAGTTACTTAAAGCTTCTATTAGATACGAACCTGACACGAAGCTGCTGGCCGGGCATTGCACATGAGAACACTTTCTTATATGATGAAGAAGGGAGCTGAAGACAGCTTTTCCAAGCACCGAGGTAGAAATATTGTTGTCTTTTGTATACAGGATATCCTCTAGTGGTAATATATGGATTACCCTGAGTAGATCCGGCTTTTATCTGATGACAGAGAACATGAAGAAGATTTCAAGTTGCTGGGAAAAAGGATGTTGTTTTTGTATACATAAATCCACTAGTTGTAGTTTGATTATTTGAAGGCAACATTTCACACAGATTCCTTATGCACCGGCCTCTGTGCTCTGGCTGTGTCTCTCACTCTCTTAGCTAAGCGTGGCTTGTTTACAATTGCTTCTTATCAGATAGGGCACGTGCTGGCAAAACCGCTTTAAAGGGGTTGCCTGTCACCATGCTGTTTCACTGAGCCACAAACAGTTTTAGATGAATGCTTTCTGTCTCTTCCTGGTGAGGCTGTGATTAGCAGATCAGCTCCATATTCACAGCTCTAAAAATTGCACTGACATGAAAGCAGGAGGTTTTATCTTTGCGCTCTGAAGCTCTCTGCGCAAAAGTAAGCAAAGTTAATTAGTCTCCTTGGTTAGAGATAACACTCTCTGGATGACATGTATGAATGGGGCTGCCTCAGGTTTCTGGCATGCTTTGAGCCAAAAACTTGTTTTAGCCTTGTTCTGTAGATGTTTGAACAGTCATACGTCCAAACTTGGAGCATTCTGCTTCTACCAACACTTTTGAATGCGCCAAATCTATGGGAACATGTTGCACCAGATTCGTAGGATTAGGCACATTTATGAATGTGTAAACTCTTAAGGGCCATGTCCCCCATGGCCATAGGACAAGGTCTCTTTGGAAGGTTTTTCTGAGGTTTGTCGGTTTTAGGGAAACCGTCGGAAATCCTGCAGAAAACTCTCTACATAGATTCAATTTGAAAACCGCACCACAGAGTCCCCACTAAACAGTTTTTCTGCGGGCGGTTCTTCAGACTGCGACAGACCGGGAAAAACATTGAAATGCACATTCTTCCGGACCAGGTTTCTAGACAGAAAAATGTTGAATCAGTAGGAGTTCTAATGTAAACCGCCTCAAACACATCTTTTTGCACCCGGCTAATTCCTTTTTTTTGCGTTTTTGCAAAAGAAAAAGTGAGATAAGATCCCACCTAGTAGTGTAGTGTTGTTTTTGGAGGTTGAAACTTGCCTCAAAAACCGATGGGGAAAAACGGGACAAAAACAGTACAAAACAGCTGAAAAAACAGACCGGTTTTGTGACGTTCCAAAACCGTCTTGAAATGAGAGGCAAAATCAGAGCTGTTTTTGTCCATTGGCCGTGTGAATTACATAAGGGGCCGTTGACGAGCGGGTGTACAGCCCTCCCCCCTGTCCCATTGAGATGCACATGTTCAGTCCGGAAAACGGATGAAGTTAGTGCCATGTTCAATGTTTTGTAGACGGTACATCCGGCGATACAAAATCTGCCGGGCGGAAAACCCGTGCAGTGGGGACAGATGAACGGGTTTTTCCATAGAGCATCCAATTGTGCTCATTTTTCGGCCGGGTTATTCAGGGCGGTCTGAAAAAACCGCAAAAACCGGCTGAAAACAGGCGAAACCGTGCACGTGGGGACATGCCTAAAAGTATGGGCGCAAAATAGCATTGTCAGGGTGTTTTGCATGACATATGTGTTCTCCTATACTTTTGAATCCCCATATTGCTGTTTCAATTTATATTTGGTCCAGATGAGTTTACCAAGGGTGCAGCATATGTTTCTGCAAAAGACCTTGTTCGAAATCAAATAATTTATAGCCAGAAATTGGATGAATCATCATGTCCTCTCTTTATTGGAATGGATAAATAGCAAAAATACATCACTCCTTTACAAAAGACAAGTCTATACACAATGTGGAGTTTAATAACATTTGCCAATTGTGGCAGCAATCCCCTTTTACCTCTTTGTCTGTGCAATATTTTAATTATATTATTTTAATATTAATTAATTAATAAAAATAAATTTATATTTTATTTTTTAATATATTAGCATTGTGTGATTATCACACAAATATTGGAAGTGTTCTAAAGGTTGTATAGTTACATAATTTTTAAGACCAAACAAACACAGACGTCCATCCAGTTCAGCCTATTGTGCTAAAGTGTTGATCCAGTGGAAGGCAACAAAACCCCCTGAGGGTAGAAGCCAATTAGTCCTCATTTTAGGGAAAAATTCCTTCCGGACTTCCAAATCTGGCAAGCAGATAAATCCCTGGATCAAACGACACTTCTCCAGATTCCTAAGACATTATAAATCCTTTTTATTATTCGCTACTCAGTAAAAGACATTCCAGTCCCTTATTTGAAATCGGTGTAAGTATGTGTCTATGTTCCTTTACATACTTGCATGGTATTAACAGTTTGTTGCATCATTTTGTATGAATTGGAATAACCCTAGAAGTGTTGCTAAATATACACACGCACTACATAAGCCCTTTTTTAATACTGTATAGTTCTCTTCCATTGTTTCTCCTAGAAGCGAGTTTCTGTATAAACAATGCAAGTAATTTGCTTCTATCCTGTTATAGACTGGTGATTGCTATATTATGAGGTTGATAAGCATTTGCATACTTTTTTCCTTTCTATGGGTATTATATTGTATATCTGGAATATGGCTGTTTATGGACACCTGGAGCATTCCCTTATGTCCTATATGATGTGTGCTCGTTTCAGTTGAAGAGGTGAAGAAAATCAGGCGGATTTACCTTTTTCAGGCTGTAACTGTAGCATATTTGCATGGTGAGCTTTTCGAGAGAACATAGCTCCTTCTTCAGACATGATGTTATACAAGAAATTGAAAATTCCGAGACGTTTTTATTCACAAAAAGGACATGGACCATTCAAAGAAAACTTCGAATCTTAAAATGTAACTATAATAAATATAATGCAATATATTTATACTACTATGTGTTTACCCACTCATTATTTTACCAATGCTCCCTGTCATTCTTGAAATAAAGTTCTACATTTATATGTTTTATTCTTTTAAATCCCTGCTTATTCTGGATTAAGGAGTCCGGTAGGCAATGTTATCAGTAATTGACAGCTATCTCTGCATGCACACTCATTCAAGAAAAGCGGTTAACTACTGATAACACCGCCTAGAATAAGCAAGGACTTAAATTGCAATGTAAGTTTAACAGAATCTTTCCCCACGGAACTCCCAGAAACAATTATCTCAAATCCTGCCTCACAGCTGCTTCCTGCTCTATAACATGCTGCCAACAGATCGGATGGCATGTTCACTGTGACAGGTTGCCTTTAAGGGGTTGTCTCACTACAAAGATTGTCATTCAAATTAAAGATCTTCAAAATAACAAAGCAGTTTGCATATATGTCAATAAAATAATTCTCTACTGATTTCTAGTTAATACCTTGTTTTTAGTGGTTCAGAGGTGCTTGAGGTCTCTATATGTCACCGACCTGCTTGTTTCTCCCTGATAGGAACTGTATCTCGGCATCTTTATCACAACCCAGGTCGCGGCAGGAAGCGAGCACACAAGTTTAATTTCTCCTTTGTTCCCCTTTATCCCATCTCCTTTTGTCCTCGCTCTGCCTGTGGCTCAGCTCAGTGATTTAGGAGGCAGGAATACTAGCAGCCCCCTAGTCAGTTCCTATGCTGCCTTATTCTGTGTACTCAGCCTAATTTATTATTCCTGCTGTTACACTTTTTCTCTGCCCAAGTCATTCAGCTATTGAGAGTCAGCCTTAATTAAGCATTCCATTCCTGTTTACCTAACCAGCTTCACTGCTGAAGTGAATGATTCAGGCAGGAAATAGTCAAGACAGTCAGTGAATAGTAATTAAGCTGACCAGACAGAAGATAGAACTGAGTAAAACTCCTTGCAATGGTCCCCGGGTCTAGTATGGATGTATGGGGAGAGAAATATGTGGCTGGTTTGTACACAGTGTGGATGTATTGAATGGTGAGCAGACAGGGGAAAGTGAAAACTTAGTGATCTGAGATGTTCTCCCTCGGGGGAGCGAGCGCTAGCAGCATGTCGTCACCTAGATGAAGGGAGGGGGGAGGAGAGGTCTCCAGGAAGACAGTGCTCAGCCCATGATTTCAAAACTACAGTCTTAGGACAGCACACAAGGTAGGGATGAAATCCAGTCGTGAGACAACTCCTTTAAGCATGAATGACCACAAATCAGGACCAATAACTCTCAAAAAAAAATGTCTGGCACCAAAAGTATTTTGTGCAATACTACTTGTAGATTTATTGATCCGTATAATAATTGAATTTTATTTCAGAGCCTTGCAACCAAGGGCGGGAGAAAGGGTAGGACCAAGGTAGGCGAACCGCCTAGGCGCCTACCTCGCCTATCCCTAAGGTGCGCCGTCAGGGCCCACGACACTCGCCGGGCTCCAGGCCGCTGCACTGTGCGCCTGAAGCGACGGCGGTGTCTTGTTGACCGCTTCTGCGGAGGCTAGAGAGCAAGCGCACCCTGGCCCGCAGACAGTGTCGGGCCCGTCCCGGAGGATCGATGGATATCCTCCAGGTGAGATGCAGGGCCGTCTACAAGCGGGGGCGCCGGGTCCTCACTGCGCTGAAGGACCCCGCCCGCTGGCCCCTCGTGGCCTCAGCCCGGCAGAGTCACAATGACGTGATTGTCATCGCGACGCTGCCTCTTAGGGCGACCACAGTGTGTCATAGGCCGTGCGCCCCCAGGAGCTGCCGCGAGCGAACGGGGCGCAGCGGCTGAATGAGACAAAGAGGCAGCGCGCGCGCCCGGGAATGGGGTATGTATTAATGTTGTATGTTTTTAAGTGACCTGCCTGGGGCCCCCATACGCCTGCCTGTGGCACCCTATGTCCCGCCTGCGGCCCCTATAATGTCATGCTGTGGCCCCCAATATCCCGCCTGCGGCCACTATAATGACTGACTGTGGCCCCCTATATCCTGCCTGCGGCCCCCTAGAATGGCCTGCCTGTGGCTCCCTATAATACCTGCATGCAGGGCACCCATAATGCCTGCCTGTCAGGCCCCCTATAATGCCTGGGCCCCCCCTGCGGCCACATAAGCCTGCCTGCGGCCACCCTTTAACTGCCTGCCTGCGCGCCCCTATAATGCTGCATGCGGCCCCTTATAATTACCTCGCCTGCGGCCCCCTATAATGCCTGCCTGGTGCCCCTATATGCCTGCCTGGTGCCTCCCATAAGCTGTTCTGAGCCCCGCTTTACGCCTGTCTGTGGTCCCCATACGCCTGCATGACCCCCATACGGCTGCCATGGTGGCGCACCTATATGCCTGCCTGTGGCCCCCGTACGCCTTCTGCCTGAAGCCCTGTACGGATGCCTGTGGCCCACTATATGCCTGCACTGCGGCCACCCTACGCCTGCCTGAGCCCCCATTACGCTCTGCCTGTGGCCCCATACGTGCTCTGTTGCAAAACATAAGCACACTCTGCCCTATGGCACCCAATACGCACTGCCTGACGGATAAAGCTTTCGCCTGGCCTGTGGCCCCATACGCCTGCCATGTGGCACCTATACGCCTGCTCTGCGGCCCCCATTTACGATCTGAATTGTGGCCCCCATAGCCTGCCTGTGGCCCCCAATACGCCTGCTGTGGCCCATACGCCTGTCTGTGGCCTCACATTACGCCTGCCTAAGCCCCACTAGCCTGCTCCTCGAGGTCCCATACGCTCTGTCCTGTGGTCCCATCGCCTGCTGTGGTCCCCATACGCCTGCCTGAGCCCCTATATGCATGCCTGGTGTCCCCCATACGCCCTGCTGGTGCACCTTACGCCTTGCTGGAGCCCCATACGCATGGGCTGAGTCCCATACGACTGAATGTGGCCCCCCAAGATTACGCTGCACTGAAGCCCTGTACGCCTGCAATGTGGCACCCCTGTACGCCTGCCTGTGGCCCCCAACGGCATGCCTTGTGGCCCCATACGCCTGCTGGGGCCCCCATCCAGCCTGCCTGAGGAGTGTCCACCATTTACGCCCTAGCCTGAGGTCACATACGCCTGCCATGTGGCCCCTATACGCCTTGCCTGTGGCACCGCATACGCATGCCTGCAGCTCCCCCATACGGCACTGCACTGAAACCCTAGCTCTATATATTTGCCTGAGCCCCTAGCTATATACCTGCTGAGTGCACAATATACTTTATATACCTACCTGTCTATGGGGACAATATCTATATACCTGCTGATCTGACGCGGGCCATATACTATACTACCTGCCTGACTCGAGAGGCCATATCTATTATACCCTGTCTGACTAAGGGGACTTATATACATATAAATTAAGGAGTTACTGGAAATGTGAGGAATTAAGAATTTGTGTCCAAATCCTCGAGGGGACGCGGTGTCTTGCGGGAAGCAATCAGCTATGAAGCCTGTCGAAAACGGATGGAGAAGAAAAGGGGGAAAGTGAACGACGTGATCAGAAAAGATGTCTCGTGAGTCACTATATGTAACTGCAGTGTAATCAATAATTTTCTGAGACGCGTCTACATACAACTAGTAATCTACCACTATATAGGCCCCTTGTATGGCGGGTGGTATATGTAATCAGAGCTGTGCTACAGCTGATAGTACACATGTTGGAGCGGGTTCGATGTCGACGGTCAGGGTCTGGCAGAATTATTTGAGAACTTAAGTAGTAATAGTTTTGGGTCTTGGTTTTGTAGGAGTGGTTTGTTAGTATCAATCATTGTCTGGTAGATTTGCTCCATGTATCGGTGGATTATTTAGTGACCTGTTATTTAGGGGTATTGCACTGTCTACGTGGAGGGAGCGATTTTGAAAAAGAATGCAACAATTGTCAGGGCTGATTTTCATTGTGCAGTGGACTGCCTGAGGAGCATGCGACGGGATCTTGTGAGAGTGTGCCAGGAAAATTAGTGACAGAAGCCTGGCGCAGGGGTGGAGGAATTGTGTTGTGTAGTGGGGGGGGCGGGTATTTTTTTGATGAAGAGAGGATAGAGGGGGGGGGGGGCCATATGCGCTGTACTCGCCTAGGGCACCAAAATGCTTGTCAGGCCCTGCTTGCAACCAATTTACCCATAGCAATAGCCAAGGTTATGAGTAAGGACTTGGTCCAACATGAGTAAGCCAGCTACAAGAGCTCTGTAACATGAAACTTTTATATTGGATTCAATAAATCTTGAATCTCATGGAAAATACTTTCTTGTATTGGACTTTCTTGTTTTTTTTTTCTGGTAACAGTAAGGCCCCGTTCACACGGATTATTTGCCGACGGATGGCGGATATTACCGCGCCGGATTTGGCTTACAATACGGCGCCAATCCGTGGAAGTCATTACGGTAATCCACTGCCTCTCATAGAGAACATTGGATTCCGTCGCTCACCTCCCCGCTCGGCAAATCCGCCACGCGGGGGGTGAAAAGTGAATGACATTTTTACGCGCGGACGCGCTCGTAAAAATGCATTGTCTATGGGGCCGGGTGCGGCATCCACGTCAGCGCTCCGAGACCCGCCCAGATCCGCCCTTATTATGGCGAGATTGTGCGCTCAATTTCGGCGCACAATACGTCGGGAATAAGCCGTGTGAACACGGCTATAGTTTTTATTGTACTAGTATCTACTAGTATAATGTTATGTGTAAAGGACTCCTCTTTCTTGAGGAATGAGCCTGACAATACGACAAGACTATGCCATGGACCACAGTGGTGTTGTTTATGGGAGTAAAAAGCAGAACCTCTATCTATATACATACATTTAAAGAACATGTGTGACGACATCTGTAATGTCTGTTTCAGTAAATCCTTGTGTTCCCTGTGAAATAACAATTCTGGAGCATCTTCTCTTATAACTCTGTGTTGTGCCATTGTTAATTCCTAAAGAAATGTCTTTTGAATTAGTCAGATGGGCTGCTCCACATTCCAGTATTCCACAAGGGTGTGCTGTCCCTTGCCCACATGTTTGGACAATGTCTAGCTCTGTGACAAGGCCACACATCCAATGCTGACACGCCCTTGACAGATAAATGATACGAAGGGTTTAACAGAGGAACAGCACAACACAGAGTTATAAGAGAATTATTATTCCACAGGGGAAGAAGAAAAAACATGGCAGAAACAACCATGGACATTCTTTAGGGTATGTTCACACGATGTACTGCGGCGCGTACAGTACGTGCCGCATGATACGCGCGTACCCCGCGGATGGGCGAGAGGGAGGGGAAGGGCGGCAGACCCTGCTGGACACCATTTGATCATTCCTATTACTCGGTGGCGCGTATTCACAGCCTGTACATTAGGACATGGTCAACTTATTACCCCGATGTGTTTACCAATTCGATCGTATTGTACAAGCAGGCGAGAGGAAGGGTAATCCATAGTTCACTGAGAATGAGGCATTACCGTAATTTCGGCGCGCCATCTCTGCTTGTATTATAGAAGAGCATAATAGTGGCGGAAAAATGCGTGCCAAAATTATCCTCGTAGTGTGAACATACCCTTAATGAGTCTGTGATATCTTGAAGACACATTCAAGAGTACATATAATGTGTTTGAAAACTCACTTCTGTGTAAGATTCGTTCAATGTATATACACAAAAAAAGAACCCAGCAGCATGCTGCAAATGGTAGGACATAGGTCTTAGCCCACATTTTGATCAAATTGTGTGGGCCCATCCACCTGCAGAAAGGTGATCTAAGTTCAGATGGGGACCTACGCTTACAGACTCCACTACTGGTGGCTACAGCAGGGCGTGCAAGTTCTAGCTATCATCTGTTCTGATTAAAAAACAGATGCCTAGAATGGATTGGTGGTGTCCATGTTTGTGTGTGTCAGCATTTCTGTTCCAACCATGGCAGTGTGCAATTTGTTTCATATTGTTTGAAGGGGGGTGACTGCTTTTGTTGTTTTTGGACTGTCTGCATGAGAGAGTGGCTAACTTTGTTTGCCCTGAAAGATTTGGAGGCCTAGTCTAGAGAGTAGTTTTTGAATGTAGATCCCTAACTGAACTGAGGCCACCTTGCCACTTGTGGATACCCTCATACAGAGTGCTGCTGTAATTTTTTTGTGTTTGCAGAGTGCTGCTATATTTGTAACGTGTGTTTGCAGAGTGCTGCTATATTTGTTTTGTGTGATTGCAGTGTGCTTCTGTATTTGTTTAGTGTTTCCAAAGTTCTGCTGTATTTTTGTGTTTGCAGTGTGCTTCTGTATTTGTTTTGCATGTTTTGTATTTCAACATGCAACTGTGCAATGTATCTCCTATTATTTGAAGGTGTTGGCTATTTTTTTTAAATCCATTTAATGTATATGTCTTTTAATGACGTCTCCTCAAAATGAATGCCACTGTATAGAATCTGTCCCAGCCTTTGTTCCTGGCATACATGATGAATGGAGACAAAAGAGAGATGTGAATGAGTTCTTAATTATAAATGTTATAGTATTATTGATGTTTGTTTGGGTTTTTTTTGGTATATGTGATAAAATCTAGTCACTGCATAAGCTAATGTGTATGTCATCTATATTATATACAGTACAGTCTCAGGAGCTCTTCTCTATTGTTCCATCTGTTTCTTTCCAGGAAAACGCGCTCTTGTGGTCCTGGCTCATCAGGAGCGGACGTCCTTTAATTACGCAATGAAGGAGGCCGCTGTAGAGGCTCTCAAGAGGAATGGATGGGAGGTCACAGTGTCTGATCTGTATGCCATGAAGTTTAACCCCCTAGTGTCCAGGGATGATATTACAGGTAACTTATCAAATTATGTATGTTCTGTAAATATATACACATTCTGCACTAAAGCAAAAGGTGGATGGAGCAGCAGTCTGACCAAAAAAAACTGCTGCATGGTTTAAAACCTGAGAGTGGTAGCTCTGAATGTTCTCATTTACACATAGTTAATCTGTTGCGGTAAATTACTGCAACCTCTGAATGTGATAGACAAAGAGGATCTGTGACCTCTCCTGACATCTATTTTAGGGACTACTTATATTCGCCATTAAATAACATATCCAAAGCATCTTTTCTTATGCCCCATTCACTAGTGTTGGATTTAACCCCTTACTGACATGTAATGTATAGTTACAGTACATAATGATGTCAGTAAGGATGTGTGGAGTGGCCATTTTTACCTCTTAGATGCCGTGGTCAATTAACCACGGCATGCAAGCATTTAAAGAACAGTGCTGCACACTGTTCCATTGCCGATCTGGTCACCTGGAACCAGATTGCCTTGTGCCGAGCGGGTGTCATAGTGGCTGAGGGCCCAATAAAATCCTCCATGACTACCCTATTACCTCCTTCCATAGACAGGGTGTAATTGGTGAGCTATTTTTGTACACTGTTTTGCAATATTACTATTGCAGAACATTGAACAAGCAACCCTAGAGGGTTTTAAAGTATAAGTAAAAGAAAAAAGTTATAAAAATTTAAAAAAAATTAAAGTTCAACACTGTTTTCCATTTTACAAATAAAACAAGAAAAAGGTTAAATATAATATGGTACTGCTGTGTCCGTAAAAATTGTAATCTATTAAAAAATTGTGTTTTTCATGTCCTGAAATTATACCTATAAAAGCACACTTTAGCCTGCAAAAAATTAGCCCTCACTCAGGCCCATAGATGAAAAAAAACAAAACAAAAACAATACGAAAAACGCTACTGTTTTGGTATCATCAGAATCGTACCAACCTGCAGAATACAGATAAAATTGATCATTTATACCAAACAGTGAATGCCATAGAATGAAACCCCCACAAAAACGGGGCAATTGCCTTGACGTATTTTAGTGAATATTTGTGTTCTCTGTGAAAAATCGCATCTTATCCTTTTCCCAATTCACAGGAGTTGGATTTAATAAGGAATTTGGCACAATTTCTGTATTGAAATCTGTGTTCCATGCATGGTGTTACTGCAACCCGCTTCACAGCAATGGAAATCTGAGTGCCAAGTTATTAAGTACCATGCTACTTGTTTCCACAGATTCTGTATAGAAAAGCCAAGGATTTTCTTCATAGAAAATAGGGCTAATCCCCATATGAATCCATGGCAGATAAATTGGTAACCATTCCTATTGTCATTGCTATCTGACTGTGCAAAGGCTCATCCTATTGACAAGAGGGATTGTATCTCCCAGTTGTTAAAGGGGTTGTCTCGCTACAAAGATTAGCTTTCAACATGTAGGGATCACTAAATAAAGACGTTCTCCAAATATATTGCAAAAGACAGTAATTACTGCTGTTTACTTTAACTCAGAAGCTTCCCTGGTCCTGACTGCTTGTGATTTATCTAATTAACAGAGGTCTGAATACATGGTACTCATATGCTAATTACAGACAGCTTGACCAGGAAGTGACAGAGCAAAGCGGCATTATTTCATTCATGCATCCTATGAAACTTTGAAATGAGACAACCCCTTTAATATATCCCTGCATTTCTAAAATGAATAACAGAAGAACATAAGAAAGCATAGCTTTTTTCAAGGAGACTGCTAATATTTACTTGAACAGACAGGTTAGGAGAGTGGAGAAGCCCATTTTCATCAGGACTATAGCTAGTGATACAATAGTGGGCAGTTTGGAAGCAATCTGCCAGAGTGTCTTTTTGCTGTCAATTCTGGTGGATTGTACACGTCTATGTATCATGTGGTTGCTATTTATTTGAATAGCTGACATATACTGTACAACTACATTTCCCCTGCAGCAACTGTACACTGACCATTCTCCTTTTATCAGTGTAACATGTGGGGATTCCTATGCTATAAATATAGATAGGCTAGTCACATTATTTTGACCACCATCTCATTTCTAGAGCAACCACCATGTATATGTGCCTTCTGCCCAGAGATAATGCCATGAAAACATTCCCCAGACCATAACGCTGCCACCACCAGCAGTGTTCTTCCAGCAATGGTTGTAGGGTATTTGTTCTGACTTCTTTCACCTGACATACAAATATTCACATATTCGATTAAGTAGAAAACGGGACTCGCGGGAGAAGGCAATCCTTCGCGGAGGTCCAATTCCCATACTGCCATGAAAATTGAAGCCTGTTCTGCCGATACAACTTCATTAACAGATGTGCAGTGACCAGCCATCTGCTTCAGAGCCCCATACGCACTAGGGTTCACTGAACTGTTGTTTTAGATGCTTGTCTGGTACTCTCTGGTTAATTTTGGTGGTGACTTTGGCTACTGTTAGGGAACGTTTCCACGGCGTATTGTGGCACGCACAGGTACACACTGCAAAACGCCTTCATTAACTTTGTTGAAAGTACGTACTTGCAAGCGCATACTTTCAGCATAAGGCAGCTTTCTGCCTTGTATACCTTTCTATTTCTAGGCATGTAAGTGTCTGAAAGAAGTGACAGGCTTTTTACAGACATACGTTACGTGCGGAGAAATACTATCGTAAAGTCACGCTGTCCTGTCACTCTGTCTGCAGCCGGAACAGGACAGCGAGGCATATAGTCCTATAAATTGAAGATGGGAAAGCAAGGAATATTCTATTGAAAAAGGCCCTGGAACTAACCAAAGCATTTGATGTTTGAATCCGAAACGTAATGGATGATCGAATAGTGATCAGGTGTACAACTAATGCCGGATCAACAGGTTGATTTTATGAAAAGGATTTTGTGGTTTAATATGAGGAAAATAAAGATTTGAAGAAGTCCTGGAATAGTGTTATTGAAATATTTGATTTTATGTTACATTTTAATCCACCTACATAGCCGAAATTCACATCAATGACATGTGGTGTGCTGCATCTTCCATATACCGTAGCTTATTCGCAGTGATGCACTTTGT
The DNA here is from genome assembly GCA_025379985.1 of Phyllomedusa bahiana. Taxonomy (NCBI): domain Eukaryota; kingdom Metazoa; phylum Chordata; class Amphibia; order Anura; family Hylidae; genus Phyllomedusa; species Phyllomedusa bahiana. The sequence goes on from JAODAL010003471.1 coordinate 22,634, forward strand.
CCTCTCACAATACACTGTCATGCAGCACGAGAACAGTTCACAAACAGCGCTGTTTTAGAAATACTGCCACCCAAGGCATTTGACTCCATATCTTGGAAATTTTTAAACACCTCCTTATGGTACAGGGGCTTCGGGAACACCTTTCTTGACTATCTTATTGGTTTGCAAACTAAGGCCTCCACAATCCTTACAATTAACGATTTAAACTCACCGTGTATCTCCCTATTTCGTGGAGCCAGACAGGGTTGCCCGCTTTCCCCCCTTCTGTTCGATCTCGCGCTTGACCCTTTCCTACGCTATTTACAAACGTGGGGGGGGGATTTCAAGGCATTCATGTTGGCAGTACAGAAATTCGTTTATCTGCATTTGCGGAGGATCTGCTGCTTTTTGTCTCTCAGCCACGAGACACTCTTGCCCAACTACTGGCGGAGGTGGAGCAGAAAGGGGCACTTCTGGGATTTAGGGTCAATCTTAGCAAATCGGAGACTTTACTTCTAAGAGGCCCTTCACTCCCATTATGGACCCACAACTTTGCGGCAGAAATCTTCCATAACCTATCTCGGAGTTCAGATTACTAGACATCCTGCTAAACTATACTCAGTAAATCTTGACCTCTTTACAAAATTTCTCAATGAGAAACTTGCTGCTTGGTCAGGCTTCACGCTATCGTTTGCGGGTAGACCCAACCTTTTAAAACTGGTGGTCTTCCTGAGGCTCCTGTACCTATTCTGAACTCTCCCATTGTATCTACGTCCTCCTGATGAAAAATTAATTAACAAGTTGTGTGCCTCCTTTATTTGGAATGGTAAACGCCCTCGTGTCCCTTATATTGTATTACGCCAGCCCAGGTCCCATGGTGGACTCAATTTTCCAAATACTAGACTCTACAACCTTGCTGCCAATATGTGTGTCCTACAGGATTGGATAACGGGATCAAATAATTTCACGCCAGGAGACCTGGAGGCACAATTATACCCCCCTATCTCCCTGACAAACCTCCTACACCTATCGTTTGGTGCCCTGCCTCAGGAGATTAGAGAGAATCCATTGTTTGGCGTGCCATTCGTAGGCAACAGGGTTTATCAGTGGAGTTTTCCTTGGGCCTCAGATTTCTCCATAACCCCACCTTTCAGAGTGGCAAAGCTAACTCACTTTTTAAACACTGGTCCAACAGGGGCCTCACTAAGGTAGGGGATCTGGTAGATGTTCAGGAAAGGAACTTGTTGTCCTTTAACCAGCTTTGCACTAAATTCGATTTCATACGCTCACATCCTTTCCATTTGATACAACTACAAAGCTATTCACTGTTGGTGACTAGATCGGGTGTCATAGGGGCAGCTGACTTGGGAAGACACAATCCTTACTTTACTCTCCAAGGCTCCTTGCCCACGAGGACATGTCTCCAAGTTTTATGTACATCTTAGGTCATTATTAGACTATGGACCTAGACCCTCAGGCCCTAATAGATGGACCATTGACATCCCAAACTTACAAACTGAAGATCTATTAGCGGCACACTCCTGACTAACCAAGCATATCCCTAGTATTTCCTATTGGGAGATGTCCTTAAAAATCCTACACCGCGGTTATATATCACCACATCGTAATTTTTTGATGGGATCTCTTTCATTGTTTCTGGAATTGTCCAGTTAATCTGTCCTTCTGGAGGAGAATATACTGCTTTGTTCAAACTCACACATTGCGTGACGTTCCCTTCTCGCCAATGTGGGCTCTTTTTGGAATCCTAGACCCAAACTTGCGAATCCCGCCTCAAACCAAAAAACTATTATCCTGCATTTCAGCAGCTGCGTGTAAAACCATACTCCAAACGTGGATAGGCCCCACTCACCCATCCCTGCGGCTCTTTTTAGAAAAATTATCTTTTCTGCTGCGTATGGATTGGGTGGATGCTTCTTTACAGAAAGAATCAAGAGTTTAAGGTTTTTTCCTAACCTGGCAGCCCATAATTAATATTCTTCCTGATCATGTAAAAACCCGCATACGCTCCTGTTTTCAATATACCACTTGGTATTTGGAGTGTGTTGCTGGAGGTCAACCCCCGATATTAGATAATCCGCCACCCTGCTGAGTGGAGACTAACATTCATTTGTTGTCACTATTCCTCTTGCCTCCTTCGGTGGGGGGACTCGCGCACCCCTGGATATCTTTTTTTTTCTTCTTTCCTCTAGGGTGTTTCAGGCATTCTATCTGTGTAAATCAGATAATTAGATTTTATGAAAAGGAACTGCCTTATTCCTGACATCATCTGCCTTTCAGTCTGATTCTGGCATTGCTCTGTTATTATGTTCTGAATATGTTTGAACGCTGCTATTTTGTCCTATAATCTACCCGACGTGGCATGTTATTTAATGCTAGATAATTGTAGTTTCTCCTTTTCTCTGTTCAAATTTGCATATTTACAGATGGTATATATATATATATTTAATCTCCCTTATATCCACCTTTTCCCCAACATTCCCCTCCCACTCCCTCCCCTCCTCCTGATCTATTTTTGTTGTTCGCCCACGTTGGGGGTATTGTTTGTTTGTACTTATTATTTTGAAAACGCTAATAAAAATAACGTTAAAAAAAAAAAGAAATACTGCCACCCTGGCCAGAATGCCAATATCATCCCTTTTACTCATGACAGCAATGTGTGATAAGTGTGCAGACAGCCTCTTGCACAACGTATATATCCACCAAGTCAGCTCACAACACATCCCTGGTCATAATAATATAATATTATATCTTGTGCTCAGGCCAAGCTCAGGATCCTGAAAACTTCAAATATGGCCCAGAATCAATGAATGCCTGGAAGGAAGGGCGGCTCAGCAAAGATATTGTAACAGAGCAGAAGAAGCTGGAAGCTGCGGATCTTGTGATATTTCAGGTGAAAACATACATACAAGGGCAGATTTATCAAGGCAGAGTTTGCCGGCAGAATATCCTGGCTCAATTTGTGCCAAAAAACCTCTTTTCCCGACAAAAAATTTTTAATATTTTGGAGTTTTCAACTGTTTCAGTCAAGCTTCTGCGCCTCGTCCAACAAAGGGGGCGTGACTTCGTAAAAAGTGGCGTGGTTGCGGCAGAATTTTGTAGCAGTTTCTGGCGTAAAAGTAAGCCATCTTAATTGTGGTACAAAGTTAGACTAGGCAGTTCTAACCTGCGCCATATTTATCAACACTGTGATAAATGTGGCGAATTGTAAGACTGTCTAATCTAACTTTACACTGTCTAAAAGTAAGACACTATTGATAAATCTGCCCCACACTGTACTGCAGTAGCCCATTGCAACCTATAACACTCCAGCTCTCATTTTCAGATTCCTTCCATGGAAAATGAATGCAGGACTCTGGTTACTATAGTAACTGCACCATTTTTACACTAATTTTAATAAGTCTTTTTGGTGTTCTTTTTCTATTTGGCAGTTCCCAGTCATGTGGTTTGGACTCCCCGCTATCCTCAAAGGCTGGTTTGATCGGGTTTTAACTCAGGGATTTGCTTACAATTTGCCGTCTATATACGATAAAGGACATTTTAAGGTAAAATTATCGAAAAGTGACATTTTAGATGCTTTTTAGATGTATTTTTGCTACTGCTATTTGTATAAAGTGCTCAAAAAATTGTAGTCAGTTGTTTCTTAGATCCATTTATTTGTGGGAAAGCTGGATTATAATCAATATGGCTGCTGTTATAGCTCCTGCAGAGGTTACACCCAACTTCCAGAGCCCTGAATGAGCCCTAATTGCGGCCCATTGAATGCAAGCAGGGCTGTCATTAGGGCAATATGGGCACTACTACTGTTAGGGGCCCAGATGAGATTTAAAAAGAAAGGTGCCCAACAGGGCAGGCTGGGCCCCCCAATATCACAGAAAAATAGTGCGGCACAATGCATGCCATGACAAATCTTGTTTTACTATGTTACACATTCACCACTCCCTAAAATATGTAAAATACACCAACAATCACACAATCAGGCACAGGCATAAATCTGCCCCCAACCACATGATCAAAGAGTGTCATGGCAGCTGGGGACCCAATGAAAGCTCCCAAGATTATCATTTTACTGATTGTATATTGCAGATCCATGATTGTAAGCTAGTCTGAAATATATTAGCAGTGCAAAGTAGTGTGCAAGTAATTGAGACCCCTAGTGATCAAGTACCCTGGGGGGACTAGAAATTAAAAAATAAAAGATAAAAAATTTAAAAAATAGTTAAGACTTTAAAACACCCATTTTACAATACAAAAGAATAAAAATAGGTAAACATTATTGATATTGCTGCGTCTGTAAATGTCTTATCTATTAAAATCTCACATTATTTATCCTGCGCGGTTAACATCATTAACCACTTCCTGACAGCGGGTCATAATTTTTTGGTGCGTATATTTTTCCAACCCATCCCTTTTTTTTTATCTACAAGTGAGGACTTTTGTTTGCATGAAAAGATGAACTTTTTAAACAACTATACCATAAAATATACTGAGAACCTCTAAGCGGGGTGAAATGTGGAAAAAAAAAACTTGCATTATTTTTGCAGTTGCTTTGTTTTTAGGGCGTTCACTCTTGGGTATAAATGATGTGTTATCTGGAATCTGCAGGTCGCTACGATTCAGGTGATTCCAAATATGTAGGGCTTTCATTATGTTTTAGTACTGTTAAAGAAAAGATTCCTTAAATTTGTGCTACGTCGCCATTTTCTGAGAACAATAACTTTTTTTTGTTTTTTCATCTATGGACCTGAGTCTCCCCCTATCATATAACCCTATATATCCCAGAGCTCAGCTTCTCTCCCTCTATCATATAACCCTATATATCCCAGAGCTCAGCTTCTCTCCCTTTATCATATAACCCTAAATCTCCCAGAGCTCATCTACTCTCCTCTATCATATAACCCTATATATTACATAGCTCAGGTCCTCTCCTCTATCATATAACCCTATATATCACAGCGCTCAGCTTCTTTCCCTCTATCATATAACCCTATACATCACAGAGCTCATCTTCTCTCCTCTATCATATAACCCTTAAGCAGAATAAAATTAGCCTTCCTAAAATTCAGTGTTTTTGTGGCTCCTTGACAAAAAACTCTATTGAAGGATAAACGGAAATTTATTATATTATGGTCACTATTTCCTAGGTGCCCCTCAACCTGAACCTTTGTTACTCTGTCAGGTCTATTAGTCAATTTTAAGTCTAGAAGGGCCTTTCCTCTAGTCGGTTCTTGCACCATTTGGCAAAGGTAATTATCAGGGCCGGACTGGGAATAAAAATCAGCCCTGGCAAAAAGCCCCCACCAGCCCACATACAATATCCACTTACAAAATTCCCTTGTTCTCGCACCTCGCCACTTTCTAAAATAAACTACACCATGAAGGTGCTTTCACACGGAGCGTTTTTGGTGCATTTATGTGTTTTTGGTGCGTTTTTGTGCAGAAAGGCAGAGCAGTTAATGCTGTACATTTCTGCACAAAAAAAAAAAAACGCATCAAAAATGCACCAAAACCGCTCCGTGTGAGAGCTCCCTACATACAAGCAAGAAGGAAAGTGGTGCAGATGAAACCCCTCATCACAGAGTCAGGTGTGCACTTGCTTTACAATCCGGGACAAGCCCACACTGACACTACATAAGCACCAACATAACCTACAACCCACCAATCACATCACCAGTGTCAGGTCACCATCACATGAATACAGCACTGACTCAAAAACAGAAGTAAACTTACCCCTGACAGCGGGGACTCACAGGAGACTTTCATCATGATGGGAGTTGTTCTCTTCTCCTTTTCTTCTTCTGGCCCAAACCTCCATGACATCTTCTTGATGAGTCGTTCCCTTCCATTTCTTTCTCTGTCCGGTAAAGCATGCAGTGTCTTCTTCTAGTGGCCACTACTCGTCCCTTGTAGAATTTACACAAATACATCTTAGACTCCTCTCTCTTCCAGCACTTTTCCTATCAAATCCCCAAACAGCGTATGTTAGACCCGAAAAATTAGAAATTAAAAAATGTCAGATAAAAAAAATGAAGTGACCCTCATTAGCTAGGTAAAAGGGCCTTCCTCCATTAATTTGGTAGGTAGACAGAGTAACTAGCCAGGTTAGCTGGAGCTGTCCCCAGTAATCAGCCATGTAGGGCCAGGGGCAGTAATTAGCAGTCAGGGCCAGTAAGTAGGCAGGCAGGGGCAGTCTATAGCCTGGCAGGGCATCATATAGGTAGGCAGGGGCAGTCTATAGCCCGGCAGGGCATTATATAGGTAGGCAGGGGCAGTCTATAGCCAGGCAGGGGCAGTCTATAGCGAGGCAGGACCAGGGGGGTATAGAGAGGGCCAGGCAGGACCAGGGGGGTCTAGAGAGGGCCAGGCAGGGCCAGGGGGTAGAGAGGGCCAGCAGGGCCAGGGGGGTATACAGAGGGCCAGGCAGGGCCAGGGGGGTATACAGAGGGCCAGGCAGGGCTGGGGGGGTATACAGAGGGCCAGGCAGGGCCAGGGGGGTATACAGAGGGCCAGGCAGGGCCAGGGGGGTATACAGAGGGCCAGGCAGGTCCAGGGGGGTATATAGCGCCAGGCAGGGCCAGGGGGGTATACAGAAGGCCAGGGGGGTATACAGAGGGCCAGGCAGGGCCAGGGGGGTATATAGCGCCAGGCAGGGCCACGGGGGTATACAGAGGGCCAGGGGGTATACAGAGGGCCAGGCAGGGCCAGGGGGGGTCTATAGCGCCAGGCAGGGCCAGGGGGGTATATAGCCAGGCAGGGGCAGTAAGTAGTTTAAAAAATAATAAAGAACTTACTTACCTGATGTCTTTCCCTCCTCTTCTCCAAGTCCGTCCGGAGCGGCCGCTCACTCCCGGGTGATCACATCGTCATCACATCGCGCGCCTGCCCCGTGGCCTCCTGGGAGCTGAACAGACGGGATCAGAAGATCCCAGATGTTCAGCCTCGGCTGCTGCCTGCACCGCGCGGTACTGGCGGCGGCCATGATGGCTGTATGGGTGGGTCAGGGACCCGGCCGTGCAGCGAGGGGGGCCTCTCGGCCCCCTGGCACAGGGGTCCGGTCGAATATGCGACCATTGCGGCCCCAGTGCGTGCGCCGGCACTCGGCGCCCGCCGGGGGCGGGGAACACCGGCCCCCTCGGCGGGCGCTCCGAGCCGGCCCTGCGGCCCGGACCCCAGTGGCCTGCCGGGCAAGTGCCCGGTTTGCCCTATGGCCAGTCCGGGCCTGGTATTTATCATTAGTTATTGACAAAAACCTGTTTAATTTATGAGAGCTACAGGTTTCAGATTCCCAATTGATGTCTGGATAGTTAAAGTTGCCCATAATAATAACCTCATTCTGATTAGCCGCCTCATCTATTTGCCTGAGGAGTACATCTTCCATGGGTTCTGTTATATTTGGGGGCCTATAGCAGACCCCTATTAGTATTATATTGTTATTGTTACCCCCATGTATATTTACCCATAATGATTCCACCTGTTCATTACCTGTACCTATATCTTCCCGCAGTGTTGGCTTTAGACAGGATTTTACATAGAGACATACACCTCCCCCTTCCGGTCTTTACGATCCCTTCTAAATAGACTGTAACCCTGTAAGTTAACCGCCCAGTCGTAGCTCTCGTCCAGCCATGTCTCAGTTATCCCCACTATGTCATATTTTTCTTCAGCTATTAGTAATTCTAGTTCATTTATTTTGTTGGTCAGACTCCTGGCATTGGTCAGCATGCAATTTAGAGATTTTTCAGTTTTTATTCCTTTCTCCCTGATCTTTTTAACTATTGCTACACCCCCTCCCTCCACTCCACCCCCTGATTTATTCCTAATTCCCAGCTCTCTATCTTCACTATCTTGCATGCTATATGTGTAGTTACCCTCCCCCCCAGTCCCTAGTTTAAATATTCCTCCAACTTCCTGGCCATTTTGTCCCCCAATACAGCTGCACCCTCCCCATTTAGGTGCAGCCCGTCCCTAGCATAGAGTCTGTAGCCAATACAGAAGTCAGCCCAGTTCTCCAAAAACCCAAATCCCTCTTTCCTACACCAATTTTTGAGCCACTTATTCACCTCTCTAATCTCCCTCTGCCTCTCTGGTGTGGCCCGTGGAACAGGTAATATTTCTGAAAATATTACCTTGGAGGTCCTTGCCCTGAGCTTTTGGCCTAAGTCCCTGAAATCATTTTTAGGGCACTCCACCAACCTCTAACTTTGTCATTGGTGCCAATGTGGACCATGACAGCTGGATTCTCACCAGCCCCACCCAGCAATCTGTCAGCCCGATCCGCGATATGTCGAACTCTGGCCCCAGGTAAACAACATACTGTTCGACGATCCCGGTCTTTGTGGCAGATTGCCCTGTCTGTGCCCCTAATAATGGAGTCCCCAACTACTAGCACCTGTCTAGCCTGACCTGCACTCCTATTCCCCATCTTACTGGAGCAGACAGGGGTAGTGTCTTGCTGCAGCAATGCTATTTCTGAGCTGATATCCCTCCTAGCCTCCCTAACACTCTTCCCTCTACCCTTCTTTCTTACTGTTACCCATCTAGCTGCCTCATGTTCCTGCACCTCCATGCTACCACCCTCCCCAGCATCTACACCTGCGAGTGATTGCTCAGTGAGCAGCAAACTCGCTTCCAAGTTGGCAATGGATCTCAGTGTCGCCACTTGCTCATTTAGATCCAGGATCTGGGCTTCTAAATGTGCAGTGTGCACACATCTTGCACAGCAGTATGCCCCCTCGAACTGTTGCTCAAGGATGGCATACATTGCACAGGTTGTACACTGGACAGCATTGTCAAACATGGAGCTCATGGGGATGTTACCAAAAAGATATATGAATACATTATAATAATAAGCAGTACATATAACCCTATATATCACAGAGCTCAGCTGCTCTACTTTATCATATAACCCTATATATGTCACATAACTCAGCTTCTCTCCTCTATCATATAACACTATATATCACAGAGCTCAGCTCCTCTCCCTCTATCATATAACCCTATATATCACAGAGCTCAGCTTCTCTCCTCTATTATATAACCCTATATATCACAGAGCTCAGCTTCTCTCCTCTATCATAGAATCCAATATATCACATATCTCAGCTTCTCGCATCTATCATATAACACTATATATCACAGAGCTCAGCTTCTCTCCTCTGTCATATAATCCTATATATCACACATCTCAGCTTATCTCCCTCTATCATATAACTCTATATATCACAGCATTCAGCTTCTCTCCCTCTATCATATAATCCTATATATCACAGAGCTCAGCTTCTCTCTCTCTATCATACAACCCTATATATCACAGAGCTCAGCTTCTCTCCCTCTATCATATAACCATATATATCAGAGCTCAGCTTCTCTCCCTCTATCATATAACCATATATATATCACAGAGCTCAGCTTCTCTCCTCTATCATATATCTCTATATATATCACAGAGCTCAGCTTCTCTCCTCTATCATATAACCCTATATATCACAGAACTCAGCTTCTCTCCCTCTATCATATAACCCTATATATCACAGAACTCAGATGCTCTCCTCTAACATATAACCCTATATATCACAGAGCTCAGCTTCTCTCCCTCTATCATATAACCCTATATATCACATCACTCAGCTTCTTTCCCTCTATCCTATAACCCTATATATCACAGAGCTCAGCTTCTCTCCCTCTATCCTATAACCCTATATATCACATCACTCAGCTTCTCTCCTCTATCATATAACCCTATATATCACAGAACTCAGCTTCTCTACCTCTATCATATAACCCTATATATCACAGAGCTCATCTTCTCTACTCTATCATATAACCCTATATATCACAGAGCTCAGCTTCTCTCCCTCTATCATATAACCCTATATATCACAGAGCTCAGGTCCTCTCCTCTATCATATAATCCTACATATCACAGAGCTCAGCTTCTCTCCTCTGTCATATAACCGTATATATAACAGAGCTCAGCTCCTTTCCTCTATCATATAACCCTATATATCACAGAGCTCAGCTCCTCTCCCTCTATCATATAACCCTATATATCACAGAGCTCAGCTTCTCTCCTCTTTCATATAACCCTATATATCACAGAGCTCAGCTTCTCTCCTCTATCATATAACCCTATATATCACAGAGCTCAGCTTCTCTCCCTCTATCCTATAACCCTATATATCACATCACTCAGCTCCTTTCACTCTATCCTATAACCCTATATATCACAGAGCTCAGCTTCTCTCCCTCTATCCTATAACCCTATATATCACATCACTCAGCTTCTTTCCCTCTATCATATAACCCTATATACCACAGAGCTCAGCTTCTCTCCCTCTATCATATAACCCTATATATCACAGAGCTCAGGTCCTCTCCTCTATCATATAATCCTACATATCACAGAGCTCAGCTTCTCTCCTGTCATATAACCGTATATATCACAGAGCTCAGCTCCTTTCCTCTATCATATAACCCTATATATCACAGAGATCAGCCTCTCACCCTCTATCATATAACCCTATATATCACAGAGCTCAGCTTCTCTCCTCTATCATATAACCTTATATAACCCAGAGCTCAGCTTCTCTCCTCTATCATATAACCCTATATATCACAGAGCTCAGCTTCTCTCCTCTATCATATAACTCTATATATCACAGAGCTCAGCTTCTCTCATCTATCATATAACCCTGTATATCACAGAGATCACCTTCTCTCCTCTATAATATTAACCCTATATATCACAGAGCTCAGCTTCTCTCCCTCTATCATATAACCATATATATGACAGAGCTCAGCTCCTCTCCTCTATCATACAACCCTATATATCACAGAGCTCAGCTTCTCTCCCTCTATCATATAACCTTATATATCCCAGAGCTCAGCTTCTCTCCTCTATCATATCCTGCTATCAGATAGGGCAGCATAAACCACCAGACAGGCTCCCTTTAATTTACTGCTTATTCTGGGTTAAGGAGAATCTGACGCCATCTTTTTTTACCAGTTAAAATAAGATACTGATACACATTCTCTTATTCTTAACCTTTTTTATTTTCTTATTATAGATTTCTCAGCTCTGTCACCGTTATATGATTATAGGGGCAGACATTTTGACGAGCTGCTTTTAGCAGTATTTAGAGAGATGCTTCACAGCAGCTTCATGCACATAGGAGCCTGAGGACAGGAGCAGACCCGCTGACTTCTATAGGAAAGTTTTCTTGGCACGATTTATGGCCTTGGAAGAAGTCAGTGTGCATGTGGGGATTTGGTGAGGGGGGGGGGGGGGTGAGGTGTGACATCTCCTGTTGTGAATAATGAATCCTGTGTTATCTATACACATTACATGGAAAAAACTTTAAGATTCTTAGTTTACATGTTTTGACCAAAACTGTTTAAGCCATCTCCGACTTTCAATGGGACCTCAGTACAGGTGGTCCTACTCTATTTTTACCTCTCATTTGAGTCCAATTCAGACTTCTCATTTGGGTCCTCCGACCTCCATAATCCAGAGAGAAAAAAGCACCAGCCTTATAAGCATACTGCACTGATCCAGCAACCCGTGGAGGTGGGCGGGGTGCAAAAAACCAAAATGGAGGCATCCTTTCCACCCTGTATTAGTTAAAAGCAATATATGCCAAATGCAACGTATGGTTCTGCAAAAAAAAAAAAACATTTCTGAAAAACACAATGTGAACACAGGTGTACACTGGCATGGTTGTGGCATATGTATACACACATTCCAATACCAGTGGCACACCATCAGCAAAAAGGGCTATCAAACAAAACATGGAAACCTGCAAAAAAGCATTTATGCTATCTACAATACATGAAAAAATCTTTAGGTTTTTAGTTCACATGTTTTGATCAAAACTGTTTAAGCCACCTCCGACTTTCAACGAGACCTCAGTACAGGTGGTAGATCAGGTGGTACAGGTACAGGTGGTAGACCTCAGTACGGGTTGCTAGATCAGTGCAGTATGTTTATAAGGCAGGTGCTTTTTTCTCTCTGGATTATGGAGGTCGGAGGACCCAAATGAGAAGTCTGAATTGGACTCAAATGAGAGGTAAAAATAGAGTAGGACCACCTGTACTGAGGTCCCGTTGTAAGCTGGGGGTGGCTTAAACAGTTTTGATCAAAACATGTGAACTAAGAACCTCAAAGTTTTTTTCATGTATTGTATATAGCATAAATGCTTTTCTGCAGGTTTCCATGTTTTGTTTGATAGCCCATCTATACACATTGTCACTTTTGATATGCATAGTGTCACCTTTCAGCATAATCCTGCCTGCGTCGATTCGCTCTACAGAACAGGAAGTGTCAAACTACTATTAGGCCTAGTGGCCAAAGTGAAAACTGCAGGATATCAGGATTTTTTTTTAAATGGTACTAACATATATAAAAAAAAAAAACACATCCAAAAATTCTTAAAAATGTATTTAATATAAAACATGAGTTAAGCAGTAGGCCATATTCTTTTTTTTTTTTGTAAACTCCTTTTTATTCAAAGAAAAGATTTTCAAAATAGCATAGTATGTCTTACATAAACATGCCACAAGGTAATAAACATTCGTAACAAAGAGCTATCCATTGTGTAAGAGGTACGGACGCTTCCTGTCAATTACCAATTACAATGTCGCATTTAAGAACCAATCGGATAACATCCATGTCCAATCCTTAAGCCTCGGCATAATCTGAGGTATACTTGTCGACTGAGGAGGAAACTCGAGAAAAGTTTCCGTGCTCCGGAATGTGAGTTTTAACAAAACCTCAGAAACTCAATATATAACTTGTAGCAAGTACCTTGAAAAAATAGTTTTTGTTTCTACACTAGATAAGATGTCGAGAACACACATAAAACTATAACAAAACAGCAGTATCTAAGGAACAGCAGTCTACATCACCACCAAGGAATGAGGTCAAGGGAGCTACATGCTTAAAACATGCACAAAAGAGAAGAATTACCTCCTTCCCGCTGCCTCTTGAAGTCAGGGTTTGAGTTTATTCAAGGTAGGCTCGTCTTCTCCCCCCCCCCCCCCAATCATTGTAGAAGCTCTGTGTCAGAACTTGGTATCTTATCAGTTTATTTTTAGATGTTTCCCTCGGTCTCACCCCTATCTCTCGGAGCTACACTACTATTGATTTTCAATTTCCCCAGATTACCTGCCATATCTGCTCTGAGGTACCAAGGTGATGTCGAAAGGGGTCATTGTGGCCTAATTTCTGTTTCTCAGAAAGTGTTCAATAAACATTTTCCATTTTGCAAAAAACTTCTGCGGTTGTGTATGCATTCCCTTTCCGTTTCGATTCTGTCAAAAAATACATAGTATTTCACCTCGTTTTCCCTTTTCAGTATAGCAATAGGGGGTTCCAACCATTTGTCAGAATGCCCTCTGGTTCCCAGCAAGTGTGTGGAGCAAGTGGGGAGATCTTGTTTTGGGAGGCAACTCTGGAACAAAATACCAGGAAAAAAGGGGGAAAGTCGATATCTAGCTTGTTCGAATTAGGCTAAACCCTCCCCCCAGCCCCGCGTTCTGTGCAAAACCACATCCCATGCCCCATATCTATTTAGGCTCAGGGCACGGGGACACAAAGCTTGCGATCTGGGCCAGGGGGTGTGGAGGAATTTTGAAACCAAAGATTGCTCGTGATATCTAAACGCGTATCCCTCCCCTTTTCACATCAATTTTGTCTAAAACCCCCTCCCGCCATCCTCGACAACACCTCTTAAGTTCTATATTCGGGAAAGAGAGGACCACTTCTTAAATTGCGGGTCTTTGCCCCTCTGTACATGGCCCCCTTAGAGTCCGGTATAACCCCCCGGGGGAATGTTTCCCCCACCCCACCCCCCCCCCCCGAGGGAGTCTTTAAAGGGGGTCAAGGAGGCTTGGGAGCACCTTCCTACTTGTAAAATTCTTGATTCAGGAAGCTGCAAATTTGCAATACGTGAGAAAGTGTGCTGGGGGAGATTAATTTGGGAAAAAGGCTTAAAAGGTTAGCTTTTTTAACGAGACTGATTAAGGGGCTGACATTTCAATTCCTCTCTGCCGCCATAATTTGGAAATGGGATTGCTAAAACCCCAAAGGGGAAATTTCCCGGATTCCCCGCACGGGCATGTATTTGCTAATGGCCCCAGGGTAACCTTAACATTTTTCTCGCCTTTTTTCCAGTCCCCGGGTGTCCCTAAAGACCAGATTGGCCCCAATGTTAGGGGAAGAGCTGAAAGCTTTGTATTAAAGTGCCAAAAGAGACCAGGGAGAGCCAGGTCTCCCCAGAGTAGTGTTAGAATAGTTTTTCTGTATTTTTAAACCCAAAATCTAAGTTTCCTCGTAGGAGGCCAGTTGAAGTACGGACATCGGGAAAATTATTTCCCACCGAACCCTTTAGCAACTTTTTTTTCTTTTGGGGGTATTCGGGACGTTTGCCGCCATAAAATTGCTAAGTGCAGTTTCTATTGGGAGACACCCCTTTGGGTCAACAGCAACGGTATCGTCTGAGGGATAAGAAACCTGGGGAACCCCATCATTTTTACCAAATGGCACCTAGCTAGCAAGGGGAGAGGCAACCCAGCCCACCTCTTCAGATCTTCTAACAATTTTTTGATTAGAGGAGGATAGTTCAATCTATAAACAGATTCTGGTGTACGGCCAATGTGTTTTCCCCAAGAATTTTAAGATTGTTTTGCCATAAGATTTTCACTGTTGGGGCCTCGGGGTGAGATCAACTTTTCCCCCGATATTCCCAAGAGTTCGACTTGTTCCATTTCCCTTAAACCCCGAGCAGTTCTAAAAACACCCTTAATTGTTCAAAAGTTTTCCTAAGTCTCGCCCCGGGTTTGGGAAAGAAAAAGACCATACACTGCAAAACATCCAAGTTTTAACTCCGATTATGAAATTTTAAATTCCCTAAAAAACGGATTAGAAAAAGAATAGACCTAGCGAAGGGCTCCACCGCTTATTAAAAAGAAGGGGACAGGGGATCCCTGTCTTGTCCCTCTTTAAAGGGGGGAAGGAACAGAGAAAAAGCCGGGTTTGCTTTTTTTGTTTTGGGGAAAAAATAGAGAGATTTCAGAAAAATTCTGAAAGGACCATGCAGGCCAATTCTTCCAGTACGGGTCCAACCACCCCCCCCACCTGCGAATGCCTCTCCTTCTACTAAACAGCGCGGCACAGGGGGGCCGGGGATTTTCCAAACTTCGCTAAAGGGCCCCAGAACACCTTGGATGTTCGTTACACCCACCGACCCTGAACAAGCGATTTGGTGGGGCCAAAAAGGTTTGGAAATATTCGCCCAGTCGATCCGCCAAGATTTTGGCCCAATACTTTAAATATAAATTGAAAAGGGAGATTGGCCTATATGAGGGGGCCCAATTGGGTTTTCCCCTGGCTTAGGAATGATTTTGAGTGGGGGTGTTTGTGAGCCGGGAATCGAACTGCCCTGTAAATATCATTGTAAAATTTCACTGTGTTGGGGAGCCCTGGGTAAAAGGGTTTTATAATATTCACCAGAAATCCACCCGGGCCCTGTTTTTTTTTTAAAATTTTAGGGGGGCAATCCCCCCCCCTCTAGCTCTTGTTGAGATGGGGCTCCATGGGTTTTCCCATCTCAACAAGGTGGGATATGTCCCCTTTTAAAACCATCTAAAGAGAGGAGTCGTTCAGATTCTCTCCTTTGTATGGGTTTTCAAAAAAAACCCTCAGAATGTAGATATGTCCCCTCCGGCAGTGCATAATCTCCCTTTGATCTCTAAATGCAGGTTTTTTTGAGGGGAGATTCCCCTTGCCTTTCTAGCTAGAATTTTGCCCTTTTTACCATGCCGAAGTAGCGTGCTTCCTGGCTTGTACGTTTTAGGACCCCTTCTTTCCTCCAGTTTCCATAGTTGTTTTTAAATTTTTTTCCATCTTTCCCTATTTTTTTTTGAGGGGTCAGAAAGAAAAGCAGAAATTCCCCTTAACTTCTCAAAAGAGATTTCAGCGCGTCGGGTTTTTTTTCTAATCAGCTACATGGGCAATAAATTTGCCTCAATGACGCTTTACCGCATCCCAGAAAAGTTGCGGGGTTTCCCGAGAGGTGGGTTTTCTGTGGGGGTATTCCAGCCCCCAACCCTTTAATTCTCTTGAACTCTTTATCTTGCTTAGGAAATTAGGAAACCCCCAGATGAACTCGTTCCCTGGGAGTTATTTCTTGGGGTCCAAAAAGACGGGGGCGTGATCTGAGATATCATTCCCCCATCTTTGTTTGCTCAAATCTTGGCACCCTATTCCTGGGGAACCCGGGTGTAACTGTCTGGACCAAGTGATACGGAAAAAGTGTGTATTCCCTGGCCTCAGGGTGGAGGATCCTCCAGGGATCCACCAGCCCCGTATTTTGGATGAATTTGGGGAGAATATGTTCACTTCGGGGAGGCGGACAACTAGTGTCCTGATCATCCCGCTTTCCGTCTGTGACAAAACTACGTTTAGATCCCCTCCCACTATAACCTTGGTCACCTTATCTTGAAGTACTGTATTCTCCAGGGAACTAAAGAAATGAGAGCCTCCCGTATTTGGCCCATATATGCTATAAATGGAACATTCCTCCCCACCACTTTAAATTTTACCTTTTTCCCCCCTCCCCCCTCCCCTCTGCGATCGGGGGGGGGGGGGGGGGGGGGGTATTATCCCCATGAGGGAGCTTTTTATTTATCAATATCAGTACTCCCGCTTTTTTTTTAACCGAAGCAGAGCCGATTACCTCTCCCACCCACAGCCTCCGCATTCTGTGAAAAGTCCTCCCCGCAAATGAGTTCCTGAAGAAGCCAAAATCAGCCCTTTTGACCTTTAGGGGTCGCAACACCAGGGGCTCTTGCCGGGGGACCTCAAACCCTTGCATTCCAGATTTATTCGTAGGAAAAGTATCCGTTAATTTGGATAAAAATGACCTCTTCTTCTCCCCTTCCCCCCCCAAGTGGCCCACCGACATATTGTATAAAACGCTGCCCAAACTGCCGAAAAAAAAATCACATTGAAACAAATTTTAACCCTAAAACTAAACAAATAAAACCGGTTCACGAACCCATTGGCAATGAATCTTTCTAAACCGACTCCGCGTGACATTTTGGGCCTCTTTTTTCCCTTGACGTGAGGGGTATCGAAGATTACCGGTGAAGCACCACTTCCAGATAGCTTCCCCCAGAATAGGTGCTCCTTAACAACACCCCCTCCGTGTAAGTAAGTTTCCCCCAAACCCCCCCTTTCTGAGGAGAAGGAAAAAAACAGTAAAGAAATTTTAAAGAAGGAAGGGTGGGGGAGGGGGGGAGGGGGAGGGAAAAAGAAGGGAAAAAAAAAAAAAAAAAAAAAAAACAAGGGTGTGTGGGGGGGAATCCCATCCCACGTAATATATAGATTTGTCTCTTCCTTTCCTGTGGCCTTTGCCATAGGTCAAACTAGACAGTCCCCATTCGTATTCAAGTACTGCCCGGTGGGCCTCTGGATCCTGCTCCTTAGGGCGAGTGTCATGGTTGAATCATCCTCATCTCGCTGGGTCGTCCGATGAGGGGTGTCTGGCTTCCTCGGGGATGCTCGCTGGGTTAGCTCTTCTTAGAGGGTTTAGGCTGTCTTAGGGAATTTTTGCCCCCTCGGGGGTAAAAAGTTGAAGTGTTTCCATTTTTTTAAATATCTTCAAGGTAGCTGGATAAACAAAGCGAATTTTTGTTTTTTTGAACAGATCCAGACACCCCGAAAATGCTCTCCTCTTTTTAACAAACCTCCGCCCGGGAAATCCTCAAATTCAGGACTCTTGACCCCAATTCTCAAGGGGTTTCTCAGGGGTTTTAAAAAGCTCAAGTAGTTGCCTTTTTCCGTAAAGTCCAAAAATTTCACGATTTTCTTGTCTAGGCCTTTCCCCCAAGGCGGGGGGAACGTCTGGACCTCTTCAAGGTTCCCTTTGGTCTGGGCCCCCCCTGTGAGCCCTTTCCACTTTACAGGTACGTGAGATTTTGGGGTCGGTGGGGAGCCCCCTCACAAAGTGAACCAGGTCTTTTTTTGGGGCTTCCTCTGGAAACCCAAATCCCAATTACTTCTTCTGACCTATTTTCTAGATCTTTAACCTTTTTCCAAAATTTTTTTTTTTTCATATGTAATTTCGGAGGGTTCCAAAATGTCTCTCCACCCTTTTTTTCCAATCATTGATCCGCATTCGGCCTCATCAAGAGGGAATCATGTTTTGTATATCTGAACCAACTGATCATCGTGTCAGTATGTCTTCACTAAGGCTTCTTGAATTCCCGGGGCCCATTCTGCAGAATTTTTTCAAATTTAAAAGTTGGAGTTGTTAAGTGAGAGCCTTGGCATTCTTCGAGTTCCAATGTGTCACTTTTGACGAGGCATAAATAGTTGAGGGGGGAGGGCGAAGGTTCTAGGTTTTCTCAGGCCTCTTTACTGTGAGGGATTTGTTTGGATTTTTTAAAAATTTTCCATCTGCTTGGGGGACTTTTCCCCCCATTTTTTGTACGTAACGGTCCATATATGTGGCAGCGCTAGCTAGTGTACGCTGTTCTTTCCTTCCCTTTTTGTCTTTTCCTTCCCCTCCCTTTTTATAGACTAAGCAGTAGCCTATATAGTTTTCAGTTGGTAGAGCTAGGACCCATTGATTACCAGAGAAGTATGTTAGATAACTCGCAGGGGCCTGGAATTTTTTACAAAAAAAGAAGGGGGGCACTGTGTCTTCACTAATGTCTTTCAGTATGTTCAGTGTGTGGCAGTCAACTTGTAACATATGTACTCAAAGGTACTGTAGGTAACTTCAGGTAAATTAGTCTTCTCTGTTGTATCCGGGGAAAAGTGTATAGTAACCAAATTTGGCAACTGATTGTAGGTGTTTTTTCCAAGGTGTCCTGTTGTCATAATGGGCCCGTCACAAGTTCCCTACTTTTTCAGCCCCTGGTGCGGGAGAACGCTGACAACGCCGACGTTCTGCTGTACTGCCCCTCTCGGCCACCGGGGTGCAGAGCGTTTGTATCTGCGGGCTTAATGCACACCAGCCTGTGTGGAGTCCGCAGTTTTGGCGCGAACAATCAGTAGTGGTGAGGGGGTTAAGATGGCCGCCCCGCGTGGCGCAGAGGCCTTTAAAACCTTTTGTAAGGGAGCCGCGTTTCACCCCTGCCACTGGCTTTCTCCCCCGGGTCTGCACCTCCAGCACCTACCGCACCGGAGGTTCGGCACCGTCGCAACCTCCCACTGAGACGCGACCTCTGGCTGAGCGCGGTCCGACCCGCGATCCTTTGAGCCCGACACTCCGTGCAGCGCAGTCCTCGCCGCCTCCTCCTGCCTCCCGGCCGCAAGTGTGTCGGCTCGCAGCACGTCCGCGACACCCCGAGAGCTGCCACCGGCTGAGTCTGCGTCCTCTTGACGGGGATTGGCCTTTAACCCAGGCGGGTGTTCAGGAGCTCTCACATGACGCTCACGTCTCCATGGCGCCGGAGCCGGAAGTCCAGTAGGCCATATTCTGATGACACATTCCCGTTATGGAGTCTAGTGGGTGGTGTTATCTGATATCACCGCCTACTGGATTCCTTAACCAAGAATAAGCAGTAAGGTAAATGAACAAACTCCAAGTTCTACTGAATCTTTTCAAACAAAAACTATATATCAGTCTGCTCAGCTTCTCCTGCTCTGTAACATGCTTTCTAAAGCTTAGATAGAATGTTCAATGTGACAGGTTCACTTTAAATTCTAGACACCTTTTTGTTGGATGTGGCAAATGAGAATTTATGTTGTAATAAGACACTTACTATGAAATCTTCCTTCCTTCTTAGGATAAAAAGGCCATCCTGTCCTTTACCACCGGGGGGCTGGAATCCATGTACAGCCCAATTGGGATCAATGGAGATATCAATGTTATTCTGTGGCCAGTGCAGGTAACACGGCTTATAATTCTGCACTAGTAAGAGCAGTGTCTGTACTGGTTTCAAGTCTGCCTGTAATGCTACTAGAACACATCATCGGAACATCTTCATTTACTATCATATTAAAGGGGTTTTTCCATCATGGACATTTATAGCATATCAATAGGATATGTCATCAATGTCAGATTGGTGGGATCTCCAGAACAGGCCCCTGAAAATCCCCATTCTGACTTGAGAAGTGACTGTGCAAGCGCAGCCAGTCTCCATTCATTTCAATGGGAGATCTGAGTACAGCCGTGCAGTTGCATTTGGCTGTACTCTAAACCACCTCTGAGACCTGCACCTGACACTGATGGCATATGCTACAAATATGCCATTAATGTCTGTAAAGGCAAAACCCCCTTTAATGCAAACTATTGTTACTGATATGAGCCATTTTAAATTCAAATTAAATTCAATAAGAATCACCTCGATTTTCACTTCTGTTGATTTGTTCATCCTTTGTCCTACTGACTTTTGTGAAACAAAACATTTTTTTTAAAGGGGCTAGACTGCAGTACCAGACATTGCCTTTAAGTGTGACACTGTTTCAGGGAGATGTAGCTATCTCCCACAAGCTCTTTAGCTTCCTTGTTTTCTTTTCCACAGAGGGGAATCTTGCACTTTTGTGGCTTCCAAGTGCTGGAGCCTCAAATCAGTTACAGCATCACACACACCCCTCCTGAGAAACGCTCCCTTATTCTGGAGACATGGAAAGCTCGACTGGACGATATCTGGAAAGAAAAACCTCTCAGCTTTGCAGCCAATGAAGATTTTGACCTATCCTTTGCAGGGGGGTTTGTACTGAAAAAGGAAGTGATAGAGAAGAATGTCAAGAATAAGTATGGGTTGACTGTGGGTCAGCATGAGGGTAAGGCCTTACCTCCTGATAATCAAGTGAAATCAGGCAGTGCCAGGCACTGAGCACTGCCTGCTGCGTCATCATGTCAAACAACAACTTGCATTTGCTAGTACTTTGATTTACTTTAAATTTATGTACACAATGAATTAGATGTCTTAGTGTTAAATTGATGAAGGTCTGCACATAGTCCAAAATGTGTTGCATGACAATAATAACTGAGTAAAATGATTAGAGGGGTTATCTAGCAATTGAAATAAATAAATGTGAAAATGGCTTGTCTGAGTCTCCATTCATCTCCATGTGATGTTTTCTTTAGAAATTGGTGCTTATCCTGTGCTGTATGTGGCTTCCTTATCTGCTACTGAGCAGCAGCAGTTCCTGTTTGCATTTCAATTCTCTTTACCTTAGAAACTACAGGTCTCAGGAACCATTTATTTGTTTTGCCTATCTCCTTCCCACCTAACTTCAGTCTTAGTGCTCCCCTGTGTTTCTTTCCTAATATTGAATGCCTTGCAGGACATAACCAAAGGGATGAGGCTTTAAAGGCTGTCCTGAAAAAGCCACACTCCTTTTATCATCTGATTTCCTGGGCACAAAGTTGCTATCTGCCTACTAAGCTTCCTGTCATCAAAATGCTAATGTGGAACTGCAGGAAGTCCAAATAGAATTTAATTACATTACAAAAATGATAAATTCCGGAAAATTATTACCCAGAAAATAAGTTTTTCTACTGGACAGTCCCCGTCATTCAATTTACATTAGAGCATTTAGTGTTTAGGGCTTTATTTACCTAACAGAGGCCAAGAGTGTCCAGACCAGTTTCCATTAGAGGGGTATTGTCAGGTTGTTAATTAGTTTAAATATGTAGACAAATGTAAATATAAAGAGTATTACCAAATACATTGCTCTTCTGATTTTGCTTCCTTTCAGAACTAGAGCAGTTCTTATCTTCTGTTTGTGTATACAAGCTCCCCTAGGTTACCGACCGTGATCGGGCTGGTGACCTCATTCTCTGATGTGTCTTATGAGCAGCTCAGGAGCTTGTTTGTCTATCCTACTGACAAAATTTAACCATATGATCTCTGTAACCTTGAGCCCTGCTGTTAAAACATCTCCATAACTAATGTCCCCTTAACAGGCTCAGCTGGTAATACCACAGCTAAAATGTAAGTCACTCTTGTATAAACACCAACATTCTGAACAGTAAGTGGGAGTCTGAAGATGGTTCTGTGCAACAGCCAAATGGGAAGACCCCTGTAATATACTTTCTATATTATGTAGTAATAGTATTTTGTTTTTGTTTTTTTCCTGTATCGAAGGTCACCTGATGATGTATGCTACTGTACGCCTAAACAAAGGGCATATGTAAAGAGCAATGTTGCTCTGGCTAGGGACCGCTGTGAATTAATCTATGGCAACTCTTCCCATGCCAAATATATGAGTAGTGCCGATAAAAAAAGAGAATTGTCCCAATGCCTTTTTCTACAACCTATAGTTCAGAATTTTTGGCTGTCACTTATAGGCCTCGTTCACACGGCTTATTTGGGTGCAGATTGGAGCCGTACTGCACGCCGTATTTGCGCTGAATTACGGCTCCAATCCGTCTCAGTCATTACGGTAATTCACATGTCTAATATAGAACTATGTAATCCGTCTCTTCTCCCCGCTCGTCTAATCCGCCGCGGGGGGAGAAAGTGACATGTGAATTATTTACGGTGCGTACGCTGCACTGCAGCCGGCGTAATTTCGGGGGGAAATCCGTCCCCGCAATTACGCCGGCAATAAGCCGTGTGAACCAGGCCATATAGTGAAAAAACATTTACCTTTAATTATCACTGAAAAAAGTTTTTTCAAATGATTCTTGTAGTGTAGTAAGGAGGGAACCTACTATCAGTCAAAAGCTCTCACCCAGTCTTTTTGTGAAGAAATCAACAGTACAAACTACTTGGCTACGACATGTGGTCAGAACAAGTGTGTGTTGCAATTTTAAAGTGCAATCATCTTCTTTTACATCCTATAGAAACAATTGTACATATAATATTAAGTATATTAATTGCAATACACAATAAGTTGTGTATGTGGTGCTATGTAATACTTACATGCAATACATAGATTGTACAGTATGTCAACTTAAAATCAGGATTAGACATTTTTCTGATATTTTACATCCTGAATCGCGGAACATCTCTGTTATATCATGGCACTGTATTCAATAATATGTGGGTGAAACCAGTGCCTTGTCGGTCCAAGGCACTGAAAGGGTTAACTGTCCGCTCAGAGGGCGAGATCACAGGCTAGATGGTAGACAGGATTTCATTTTACAATGCAGTATTGATATAATAAATCAATATTTAACTATTGAAATAGCTTCTGTGAATTTGTTTACACTGATTTGTCTACACAACATAGGTAAAATACCATTGGAAAACCACCGGCATTTTAACATTGCTGTACTGCGGTTCTTTGCACGGTTTTGCGCTAAAACCACGACCAGTTTTCGGATTTCCCAGCAGCCCAGTACATTGACTGTACAGGATTCTGACAGGAATCCAGTGGGAGATACAACCTGTTTTAAAATCCGCCATACACTACAGCATGGATTTTTTATTGCGGTCTTTAGGATACTGGTTACAGTTGGATGTTCGACGGATTCTAAATACTGAATCCGCTGAAAATACGACCAAAAACCAGTACTGTGCAGACATAGCATAAGGGCTTCGAAGTATAGCCTGAAAAAATGCCGCCACACTCAAGTCCGTAGGTGTTAGTACAAAAAAGTTATTGGTCGTCAATGTTCTTCCCGTTTGGGTTTGATTGAATATGTTCAATGCCTGATTCATACATGCCTTGTACGTGTACTATATCTTTCAGGTGTCAATTTGCACTTTTGTTTTACTTGTTTCCTTATTCATAATAATTGAAAAATTAATAAAAATTGTCAATTAAAAAAAAAAAGTTATTGGTCGCAGAAAATGGCGCCACGACACAAATTTCAAGAATAGAAAATGTTTGGAATTTTTTTTATATGGTACCAAAACATAACAGAAACCATACATGTTTGGTATTGCCAGATTCATATCAACCTGTACAATACAGATAACATCATTTTAACCGAAGGTTGAACGCTGTAAAAACAATACTCTCGCAAACATGGCACAAGTACTTTTTTTCACATTTCGCCATACTTGGAATTTTATTGCGATTTCTCAGTATATTCTATGGTACAGTGAATGATACCATTAGAAACTACATCTTGTCCTGCAAAATAAAAGCCCATGTTTATGTAGGTGAAAAAATAAAAAAGTTATAGCTTTTGGAAGGAGGAGAGGGAAAAAACGTAGAGCCACGTTATTTTGACCGTGGTGGGATAAAGGGTTAAACCCCTTACTGACATTTGATGTATGAGTAAACCATAATAAATAATACAAAAAAGTTACACATAATTGGTATCAGCGATCTATTAAAAGATAATATTTATCCTGTACGCTGAACACCATAGAAGAGAAAAAAATTCCAAATGCCAAAATTGCAGTATTTTGGTAATTTAATGTCCAATAAATTTGGAATATGGCCATCTTAACCGGGTTTAATATTGCGGTGTGGCGGGGGGGGGGGGGGGTGCGGGGGGCCGGCACTTCGCCGGCCCATAGACTATCATTACTAGCAGCGTTTATACGCCGCTAGTAAATTACATGTTACTTCTCTCTCCACTCGGCGGATTCTCCTAGCGGGGAGAGGAGATGTAATCCATAGTTCTCTACGAGAACTGTGGATTACCGTAATGACTGGGGCGTATTTCAACCCATAATTCGCGCAGTACGCTGCGAATTATGGGCTGAAATACGTGCCCAAATAAGCCGTGTGAACATGGCCTAAAAGTGATGAAAATGTTGCACCTTTCCCAAAATAGTACCAATAAAAGTACACTGCAAAAATGAACCCTCACTCACTGGTGTGAGGATTTACTCGCATATCAGACCTCACTGACTGTTTTGCATAATGCAAAGGCTTATGGGAAAAGAGCTGAGGAGCTCCACAGCGCACTCTATTGGATGCAGATCTTTCCCCCTTCTAAGCCACTTACGCCTCTCATCCAGCCAACCAGTAAGTTCTACGCTGCACCGACAAGGGGCAATTACCCCGAAACAGCTGTCTGCATCTGAACTTTACTGGTTTGGCTCAAATCCTTTTCACTTTGCAAGGTTCCTACGAGCTACATTGTGAATTTAGGATAATTACATCCAATAAAGTGCGCTGTGGAATTACTCAGCTCTTTTCCAATATGTATGTGACATATATACATATAGTGTGATCATGGCAAAAACAGATACCCGGAGGTAAGCGCCGCAAGATGCCGTGTGAACATGCACTTAGTAGAAAGATCCAGCATGGCAATAATATACAATATAACAGCGGCTGTAAGTAGTTTTAATACTGTATATTGATGTATATTTACTGCTTATCTTTAATATGCTTTTATTATGGGGTTTTTTTCCCGGTTTCTCACACAACCCCTTTAAGTGTTGCAATTTGTTTAATCCTCCTGCAATTAAACATTTACTCACAAAAAATTGAAACTTCTTTTGAAGAAGCTTTATCTATAATTCAATTGATCTATACGGAGATAAGAGGTTTCCCATCACATTGATTAGCTTGAAGGGGAACTTGTCAAACGATTTATGCTACCCCCGGAGAATAATGTAATATAAACACGAGTATCTGTGTATAATAGTTTTATAAGTATTTGTTCTATAAAAAAGGAAAACGGTAACTGTGACACCAACCCTGTGATTTGATGCAGTTGTACAAATTGACATTGGGAATGCGCAGCCATGTATGTCTTACCATCTTATAATATTTAACTTCTTTCGAGAGATCAGCTTTTCTAAATAATTCAGAATTAGAAATCTACTCCAAATACAGTTAGAATTAATAGTATCCATCTTCATTGATTCCTTAAGAACAATCCTAAGGTGAAAAAGAACAAGGGTTAGGATAAACCTCTTAGATGTTAGCTTTAATAAACAATGTAGGCTAAAGCATTTTTGGTCTCAGGATTGTTAAGAAGTTTTTCCCTTGTTTTTTTTAAAGGTCTTAATCATAGCTAACAAAGGATTGGGTTGGTTGTTTTTTCCATGGTCTCTCTGTGCTTATCTCTGTTACGGAATAAAAAGAGCTCAGTAGCATTGTGCTGTCCTGTCAGGGCTACAGAGCACATAACTGCTGCTGAAACTGTTAGCCGTATACGTAAATACACAGATAATACACACTGTGAATGTAAAAGAATCACATTGGTCATCTTGACAGCATCTACGATTTTCTCTTTTGCTGAACTTTACAGTTTCAAGTAGAGACCTACTAAATCTTATTTTCTCCACATTTACATATTTTCAGTCAAAATACTGAATATCCTGGCATGTTCCCTCACAGGAGCTACAGCTGTGCTAGCTCACATTTATAGAGAGACATCCTGCTTAGTCAGTGTCATTTTTTGTTTTTCAAAACCCCTCAGTCACCTAGGTCCCTCTAACAGGCACAGCTAGGAATAGGAGATAGCAGAGCCGTAATATCAGTTACTGCTGTTAAACTGTCCACAGTCTGCAAAGGAAGTGGAAACCTGGAGCACCTGTGAGCAGATTCTGTGAGTACCTCTATACTTATGCCAGCCATTAATAATGTCACACATACTGTGGCAGATTTACTAAGGCAATTGTGCCAGACTTTGGGCACACCTTGCTCCAAATAACAGGTGTACGTGGCTTCCACATTTGCTATGCACTTTAGGCACTTTTTAGGCACATTTGCATCTTTTTTTGACATGGGAACAAAGTTTATCTAAAAGGTGTGTGACTTGACATGCAACATCTTGTGCCAAAATTGTGAAGCAATTACTGGTGTAACCTAGGCCAGTAGGTATTATAAAATTAGACAACAATATCTCAAGATGTTCCAAATGTACCCAATAGCAAGAGACTTGGGCAAATTTTGAGACCGTTTTGTCTACATTTACTCGATCTAAGTATTAGATAGGATTAGTAAATCTGCCCCCGGTTCTGATGTTTTAGCCACTGTGAAAAGTCAATCATATGTTACATTGTAGTGAACGGAAAAAATAAAAATAAAATCGCATTCGTACATTGCTGTCAATAATGCTGTGTGTTTTAAGGATACCAGATTTTAAACCATGCCCCTCTTTGGCTAGGCCACTAACCCTCATCGATTGAGACAGAAATAGATTTTTGGAGCAAACATACTCAGGGGCGTAACTAGAGAAGCCTGGGCCCCAAAGCAAACTTTTGGATGGGGCCCCCTACCCCTCCTCCCTGACCACGAATATTTACCAGAACATGTAGTTAGATAATGTAGATAATACAAGGGGCAAATACCTCCCCATACATCTCACTATCGTACTGCTACCAAACAAATCCACTATACCAAAACAAACAATACCAATAACGCTACTACATATGGACCTGATTATACCTCCAGAACACGACCACAAATTACCACTGTTGTGGATGGGAACAAAGGTTATATATGTGTGATCCTTTGTGTCTCTATTTGAATCTATTAATCAGTATAATAAATCACATGTCTTTATATATTGCACGTTAAAGCTGCCTGTATAACCAGACACTTTTTAATGTGCTAGCAAATGGCCGCATATATAATCTGTTTGTAAAGGATAACTGTTATAGAATGTATTATGTGTAATGTCTATTCTACCCACAAGATGGCGTCTGTGTTCAGACACACCCTGATATACCAAAATGGCTGCTCACCTTAGTTATTTTTCTTCTCTCTAACAAAGAGAGAGGAGGGTCATTTAAAATGTAGATAAGAAGAGCCAATTAGGAGAGTGGATGTTGCTTAAGGAATGTGTACACCACCAATCTGTTAAAACCTTGAGTGTGTAATAAACTGGGGAGAACTCTTTGTCTGAGAAAGTGTCAGGCTGTGAATTCTCTGGCACGTGCCAACTAATATACTGATTTGGTCCCCTGCTGGAAAGTAGAGCCCTTTTGTGGTTCCATCTACAACACTTGGTGCCCAGTGATAGATATATATATATATATATATATATATATATATATTTATACATACACACAACATCCAAGGATATCGATGCAGGCTAAGGTGTGATTAACCGCAGACACACGGAGGAGACGGCCGCTCCCAAACAAGTACAGGTAAGAGTTTTTAAATTCTCTTACTCTGGAAAGTCTTGTCTCTGTGGTTGGGTCGCATCTGGGTCCTCGATATTCTGGATGGACCTGACAGGTATATGGTCAGTCACTGCTTTATTACGAACCTGTCATAGTGCTTTCCAGTGGGGTTTTTCTGTTTTATGTGTATTGAGTATTGCGGGATTTGCTGATTGGTCCTGTTGGGGCTCCCACAGATTGTAGGGTTCCTCTGAGCCGATACTCTCTGGGCGGTGGAGTTAATGAGTAGTCTACTTGGTGAAGAGTAGGCAAATTCAGGTTCTCAGAGACGCAATCTGTGGTTGAGGTAATTAATGCTCTTCTGGCGGTGGAGTAATTGAGTTCCCCTTCTTCGTGGAGAGAAGGGAACAGCAGCCCATTCAGCGATTTCGCGCTATTCGATACGTGTCTTTTTTTGTGTGTGATAGGGATTGTGTGACGTGCTAACTAAGGGCAAGACTGGTCTAGGACCACTATTTGCAGCAACACCACTTCTCAACAGAGAAGAGGGGGGGAGAAAGGAAAAGGCTGCAGTCCAAACTTAGAAACTCAGCACTCCCTAACACTGTTTTGTAACTGTATATTTCTTTCTTCCGGGGTTAATTAAGTCAAATTGTGTATGATGAATATTATAGAGCTGTTCTGCTGTATTTGAGTTTTTCTTCAGGTTAGTCTTTGTAGGTGATAATGAATTTAGCCTTGAGTTATATTTTGGGTTAGTGAACAGTGCCATCTACTGGCTCTGTAGGAGATAAAGATAAGGAAAATTAGTTTTCAGCTTTTTAGCATAGAAGAGTGTTGCTGCTGGCTAAAAATAGATTATGGGAGCTCAGCAATCTACCATTAATGTCATTAAAACTCCAAAGCAGGGGGGGGGCGGAGTTTGCTATGTAGAAGAGAGGACGTGTGCTGCAGGGGCTCCTACAGAGACTTGCTCCTATCATTATTTTACTCCATCAAAATGGGCCAAAAACTGAATAAAAAGGCAGCCCTGACTCCTGGGACACCTTCTGATATGATGGGGATGCCTATTTCCAACTTTTTCACCCCTCTCCAGAACTTGGAGGAGAGCGGCTCTTCTTCTCGCGCCCAGGATGTCCGGTGCCATCTTGCAGCACAGCCGAGGGAGCATGTGGGCACTCTGTGAGCTCCGACGCTGCGGCGCTGCCGCCATCTCACCTGCCGCCTTCAGTGCCGGAAGGCTTGCCACCTCGCAAGGATCCTGCTTCCCTGCCATCGACCCGGAGATGCGGAGCATGAAGCCCTGGCCTCGTGGACCCCGGCGTGGATCTTCAGTGCAGATACTGCACAACATGGAGTACTGCCCGCAACGGAGCGGCGCCGCTGTCAGG
Organism: Phyllomedusa bahiana; assembly: GCA_025379985.1. Classification (NCBI taxonomy): domain Eukaryota; kingdom Metazoa; phylum Chordata; class Amphibia; order Anura; family Hylidae; genus Phyllomedusa; species Phyllomedusa bahiana. Next base: position 51,973 of record JAODAL010003471.1, read on the forward strand.
TCAGTGCGGGCTGGGATCCCAACACCTATCCTCTGCTGCCGCGCCGTCCCGCGGACTGGCGGAGACACTGGAGCGTGGAGCAGACTGTCATGTGGCTCCGAGTGGTGCCGCAGGAGCCTCATCTCTTCCTCGGCCGGCCTTTCCTACCCAGCTGAGGGGACTTGAGACATGCTCTCCCCTGAATGCCTCCACCAACTGGGCCGCTGAGGGTCCTGGCAGACGGGAGAACACCCCGGCAGACATCTGCTCCCTGACTCAGCCTGTGGGGGAGGAGGGGGACCAACCCGGGCTAAATACTGCAGGACACAGTTCCAGACCACCTAAGCCCATCCTGAACTCCCCCTTTTGCCCAGAGATCCAGGGGACTAATCAGCGGGGCCCCTCTGACGGCAAGGACACTAGGGACATTATGTCTGGCCGCCCGCGACTGTCAGTGCGCCCACAGGGGGGGGCCCGCCCGACCCCGACCCCCCCCCCGAGATGAACTCACACCATGGGGGAAGTCCTTCTGAAATCCCAGGATTTACTGTGCGCCCCCGGGATCCCCAGAAAGTACCCCCTGGCCCTATGGCTGTGACCCGGGCCTGACGTGGCTTTGTGGGTGCGGGGCGATAAAGGGGCCCCTCTGCCCCCTACCCTGTCGGGCCCCCAGGGCAGCCCCGCAAAAAGGGAGGGTGGCCTTCTTAGGGAGGGCCCAGGATTTTCCACCCTAACTCAGCCATGTGGGGCGTCCCCCCCCTGCATCGATCCTGGGATCAGAGCTTTTCCTCCTTCCACCAAGGACCCGGAGCCCCTTTGACCCACCCGCCGGACCCTTCCACCGAAGATGCACTCATGCCCTAAGGTAGGGACAGGGCTCCCTTTCATTTCTACAGACAAAAAAGGGGATTTGCAGTTTTGGCTGGGGACCTGCGGGGCCCGGGAAAACAGGACCTCCCCGGTCCAATTGTGGGGTGCCCCTCCAGTTGATACCCAATGGAAAAAAAACGGAGAAACATCAAATTTCCGTCACCCCCTTCTTTTCCCTCTAAAGAGCAGTCCTCCAACACTCATTAACCCAAACCACAAGGTCTCGGAAACCCGCACCCGTCGCAAAATGGATGGGGGCTACCGGAATTTCAGTCTGGGCGACCTCAAAACCACTTTAACAAAGCTTAATCGTGTCCCGGATGTCCAGAGGACCTTTAAACGAATTTAAAGCCCAAGAGCCTCCGCCCACAGAGTATGGGTCCTACCCGCCCCAGGCGCTATGCAGGGTCCATCATTTCACTATAAAAAAAGAAATTAGCGAAAGCTGACTGATGCACGGTCGAGTTTAGGGCTCCATCTGGGGTGTTCCCGGATTGTCACCCCCCACCCGCAATGATGGCAGCGCTCAAACCCCCCCCTTTGCTCTCCCAAACTAAAACATACCCCAAAAGTGGGGTTTTTCCCCTTTTCCCCGCAAGTTAAACACCTTGCAAAATGCTCACCTAAAGACCTTGGAGGATTTGCCCAAACCTTGTTTCTGCCCGGGCTTGCCGGAAGTGTCTTCCCTGACTGGTCATACTCCGGCGCTCCTGTAATGGAAGACCCAACTGCTGGAAAAAACAAGGTTAGGCCTTTAGCGGTCCCTCTACCCCAAAGGTCAAAGTCTTCAAGGCACTTGATGATCTGTTGGGGAGGCCTCGGGCCCTTTTTTTTTACAAAGTAGAGTTACCGGACCTTTTGGGGTAAATGACTGTCCATAAGGCTGGATACTCAGAAGTCTCCAACCCCCATTTGTGTGGGATTTGATCTGTTTGTGGGTTTAGTTAGGGATTCCCGGACACTTTCGGTTTTTTTTTCTGTTTTTTATGGGGTCATTCCTCGTACCCTGATAACACTTTATGCTTTCTGGGCCTATTGGTTCTTTTTTTTTGGGTGGGGCCGCCTCCCTCAGGACTTCCCTTCCTGGATTGTTCTCCGGGTTGTTCCCCTGGAGTTATCGTCTTTCTCTAACTTTGCCCCTGGTTTTGAGAGGTCCCCCCCTTTGGACCCCCAAATCAGAGTGTTTTTTTGTTCAAAATTTTTTGGAGGCTTGCGTATTTTTGGACCTCTTGCAGGAATAACCCTCTTTCCCCTTTTCTGATTTTTTTTATTTCTTTTATTTTGGGCTCAATTCCCTGCCCTCTCCTCGGACAAAACCCCTTTTTAAAGTTTGGCATTTTTGGGAAATTCCCCAAAAATGGCTTTGCAGTTACTTTCCCTCCCCCTGTTTTTGTTTCGGGCCTTTTTTAGTTGGGCCTTTGTTTAGGGAATGTTTGGGGTTTTTGGGTTTTTTCCCTTTTCCTGGTTTCTGGGGCTGGCTCCCCGGGAAAACCACCCCATTTCGCAGATTTGGGGGGGTTGGGAGTTTTTTTGCCCTTTTTTTTTGGCACCAAAAATGAGAGTGCCCCGACTTATGCCTTTAAATGTTAAGGGGATTTAATTCCCCCCGAAAAGGGGTCGCAATTCTTAAAAAAACTTGCACAAACGGGAGATGGGCATTTGAAATTCCCCCAAGAAACTCACTTCTCTCCCCCCAATATACGTTTTTATCATAAGCGATATTTCCCTCCCGGTGCCAAAATTAGGGGCCCAATCCTCTAAAGTCAGGGGGGGTGGCTATCTTTTCCCATAAGTCCCCCCCTTTTGTGTTTCCTGGACACTTTCCCGGGGATGCGTTCCCAGAGTCCTATTTTTAAAAATTAGCCTCCGGGGCCCCAAAAATACACTTTTGGGAAATGTGTTTCCCCCCAAAATTTAAGGTCAATAAATTTTTCTGACCAGGATTTTTAAAACCCCCTCCTTCTTTTTTCCCCAAGGGCAATTGTTTTTGGGGGGGGGGGGCCTAAATCTGGTTCAAAATTTTCCCCTGGGGGACACCTCTTTCGGGGCGCCCCCGAGGGCCCTATAAGCTCTAAAAATAGAATCAAAAAAGCTTCTCCATGATAGGGCAGCAATGAGTGGGGAAAGCTTGCACCCCCCTTGGCCCGGGAGACTCCCTTTCTACTCCCTTCCCCCGTAACCATACACACGCATTGTTTAAAATTCTGCCCAGTTTCACCCTCCCCCGGGTGTTTTGTCTGCCTTGGTGGGAGTGAATTTCCCCCGGGCCCAAATGCCCCCTTTCACTGTGACTTGGCTCCCCCCTCCCCTAAAACCCCCCCCGGCCCCTTTCTTGTGGAGCCCTGAACCCCCCCTTTTTGTCCCCCCAAACTTTTCCCTGTCAATTTACAACACCGACGAAATCTTTTTTTCCCCATTGCACCCCCCCCTTTTCGGAAGGGAACTCCCCCCCCAAAAATCCAGTGGGGGGCCTTTTAAAATGCCCCTTAAGGGACATTAAACCCAAAAATGGTGCGGGGGTCAAGAGGGGTTTCAGCAAAGCTCCAAAAACCCTTTTGACTTGTCTAGAATCTCGGGAAGGGCCCCTTCCCTTTAAGGCATCGGATGGGGGGGGGGGGATTGGATTGAAGTGTCCGGGGGATTTCCCCCTTTGACCCGGACCTTTTTGCGGGCTCCCCATTGTGTTGATTTCTAAAAAGGGGGAGGGACCCCCCACAATGCCCGAAAATTCCGTCCCCTCCTTTGATAATCCGGATGCAAAAATCTTTGCCAAAAAGCTCCAAAAAGGTGGGCCCCTTTTCTTGGAGGGCATTATCCACCAGGACCCGGGGGGTTTGTGCCCCCCAGAGAGGCAGGGACCAAAACACTTAAAACCTTTTTTCCTTTATTTCCCCACGTCCCCCTTTTTCAAAACATTCAAATGTCTTCCCCCCTGTCACTCGAAGAAAAGAAGGGCCCCTTTGGTTTGAGTTGCATGGGGCTTTTTGGAAAGGGGTGTTTTCAGTTTTTGGGTCTGGGCACGGAGATGCGGGGGGAAAGGGTTTTGGCCCTGTTAAAGACCCGCCCCAACCCAGGTGAGGGTCCCTTTGGGGTGTTTTTCCCTCCTAGACCCATTGGTAATGGCACCCCAGGGGCTGCCCCCTCTCCCCATTCCTTTATACCTTTCGAATTTAACACCTGAAAAGGGGCGCGTAATGAACCCCCCTGTAAAGGGGGTTTCCCGGGGGGGGGGGGGGGGGGGGTCCCATTTTAAATGTTCAGCTTTCGCGACGATTTTTCTCCTCTACCCGGGGTTTCCCCCCCCCCTCACTCCCAACGGCATTGGGGGTTTTTTTTAAGAGTAAAAGCCTTTATAGCAACCACAAAATTAAAAAATGGCCCAAAAAATGCAGCCTGGGGGTTTAAAAAAAACCCCAGGTTTTTCCCGTCCTCCATTAAAGGGGCTTCGCTCTCTTTCCCCGGGGGGTTTTTTCCTTTTAAATAACCCTTGGGGTTCCTATTTTTCAATCAAAAACGAGTGTTTGGGCCTCCCAATTTTGCCCCAAATTTTTTGCCAGGTTAAACAGGACCTCTCAAATGGGACAAAAAAAATTTTTTTAGGGTAGGCGGATAACATCCATGAAAATGAATAATTTTTCCCCCTGCTGTACCTTTTTTTAGGTAATCCCCCATGCCTCCCCCGAAAACCTTTTTTCAAATCTTTTCGGACCCTTTAAAACCCCCCAAATTTTGTGGGGGTGGGTAGACCCAGAATAGCAATGCCACTCGTTTAGGCCAAAAATTTAGGGGGGCCTCGCGCCTGCCGGACTTTAAGGGCCCACTACCTGGGCCGCAGTTGGGGGTGGAAAAACGCTGGATACCTTCCCGGGGGGGAAGCCTCAAAAATCGGGTGTTCTAAGGGCTTTCTGTATGGGGTCCCCCAGGGAGCACTTCCCCGGCTTCCGCCCGGTATTTCTAGGGTCTCCTCCCAAAACCCGCGTTTAAATTTTTCAATCACACCCTGTTTTTGATAATTTTAAAAATAAAGCTTCTAAACTTGGCTTTTCCAAAGTGGGCGGCCCCTTTTAAACCCCGCTATTGGGCAACCCCGACATTTCCCGGGTACCTAGCTGTGGCGCTCACCCCGTTACTGGGAACTGGGGCTGTGGCCTTTAGTTCTCGACCCGGGGGGCCAACCCGGGGGCTCTGAGGGGATACGGGGCAAATGGTGGGTGAGACAAAAAAAAGCCGTTTTCCCCCGGGTTTCCCCTAATTTCCAATGGGGGTTTCTATTTGGGAAATGGGGGGAAAAACTGTTTGGGGGGGGTGGAAACCCTTAACCCTTTTGAGTTTGTGGGGGCCTCAAAAACAATACTCTGGGAAAAGGGGGACCTCCTGGGTTATATAGACTTTTTATTTACTCAGGGGTGGCGATAACTTCCCTTTCGTGTAAACGGGGAGAAAAACTCAACCAGACTTTTTCGAGACTGACTGGTCCAGGGTTTTTTTTTGCTGGGCCCCCAAACTTCGGTGTCCTCCAGGGCCCATGAGTTAAATTAAAAATTATCACAAAATGGTACCGTGTCCCCCCCCCTGATTAATTCTTTCTTTTCCCCCTGTCCCCGGGGGTCTGTTTTTTGGGGGGTTTTAGGAAGGAGAGGGGGACTAAGATCCCCATCTGGTGGGGTTTTCTCGGTCCTCCAACCTTTTTTGGGGGGGGGTTCTTAGAATGATCCACAAAATCACGGGGGTTTTGGATCCGAAAAAATGTCCGCCTCGTCCTTCTTTTGACCCTTCCCCCTCCCCACTGCCCCCCTTTAAAAAACCCCCCTCCCGGCTTCCTCCTTTTGGCTGCCAATAAATGATCCCCAGAAATGCCCCAACCCATGACGGACTGGGGCGGGAGATTCATTTCGCTCCAACATTTACAGGAGTTCAGGACTGATTCTCCCTTGCGCTTTTAGCCCAAATTTCCCGCATAATTTTGGGGGGACTGAAACTCTTTTTTGTGGCTCAGATATTATTTAACCTGTTTTTGAGGCGGGGCCCGGTCCTTTCGTAGAATGAGGTGGGGGAATTTCGGGCCAAACCCTCCATCTACTGTTTTTTAGGGGTGGTGTGGGCCCGGGAGCCTTTCGTGTTAAGTTTTCTTTTTTGAGAATTTTGTTTGGGGCCCGCCCCATGAGGTTTTTTTTTTTTGACATGCCCGGGACCTGAGGTGGGTTATGTTGGGTCGGGGGGAACTCTGGCCCTGGACTCCGAATGAAAACCCTGCGTGAAAAAGGGCCCAAAATTTTTGGGGCCCAAGTTGTAGAGTTTTGGGAGCCCAAAAGTTTTCTATGCTCTTTCCATACCCTTTTATCCCCCCCCCTTTCCTCTTTTTTTTTTTTTCTCTTTTCCCTATTTCCCTTTCCCTTTCCTCCCCCCCAGGGGCCCCCCCCCCCCTTAAAAATTTCCCCCCCCCCTCTCTTTTCTTACTTCTTATTCCCTTCCCCTTTGGGTTCACCCCTGTTGGAGGCCTTTTTTTTTTGCTTTCTTGTGGGTACCTTTAGGAAAAAATGCTGCCGTTCTTTTTGGAACAGTACTATTGTAATTATATATTGTGGGAAATTTTTTTCCCGTAAATTTTTCATGATCTCGTTAATAAAAATGTTGGAAAAACAAAACAAAAAAAAAACAACAAAATCCGGGGCAGGGGTTTTTGGGGATCGAGAAGGGAAGAATCAGATAAAAAAATGTTAAGGCTTTTAAAGAAAATTATGGGATGGCCTGTGGTTGGAAACTTCACCCGAAAATTGGAGAAATTTTGGGGTTGGTACAGAAACGTGGCAAAGGGTTTAAAGGGTCTTGGGAAATTTTTGATATCTGAATTTCCCGGGTTTAAAACAGTGTTCGGATTCATGAGGGAAAGGGTTTGGGGGAGGAGAAAGGCCCGGGCACTAGGGGGGCAACTGCCTTTGTTTAAAACCCCCCCTAAAATTTCTGAAACAAAGGAAAAAGTGTGGAAAGCCACCGCCCCTAATGGCGGGGAGCCTGAATTCCTGGGTTGTGGGGGGTTGATTTGTTCAAATGGGGGGGAGAAGGGGGGTTGTTTAAATGTGGTGCGTCACGCCCCAAAGACGGGCCCCTCTTTTCAAACACAAAACCATCCCTTCCTTAGCTGTTTTGCCCTTGCCTACCCTAAATTTAGCTCCACCTATTACAACCACTATGCCTAGTATAGCAGAACCTCTGGTGCCATTGCCCACTCCCACAACTGTCCACAACAATACCTCGCCTCCTGTAGCCCAACCCACGGCTCCTGCTCCTAGTGCAGCACCACCCCTGAAGTCACCTGTGCCAGTTGCCTCCCCTCCTATGTCAACCGCCTTTAGTCACACCCACTGCTCCCATCTTGCCTAACTTACAGGAACTTCTGATATCACTTCCACTTTCTTCGGGGTTATTGCCCACCCCTTCCGGGGTCAACACTTCCACTTCCGGGGCCAAGATGGCGGCGCCTATAGTTAACAATCCAAACTCATTATTTCCTATAATGGACACAGTAACAGGAGATGTTTGGAGACCAGGAACCAGTAGCCTTATGGTGCTAGGAACAGAAGATGATTTACTGGGTGGAGCAATAGGGGAAGAGGAGACACAACCCCTGATAGAGGAACAAAAAAGAACAGGCCAATACTTCCTGGAGAAGTACGCTAAGGACCTGGGGGGCGAGACAGCCCATCAGCAGTACTCCCATGGGTCTGACAGGAAGGGGACGCAGGGAAGGTTTATCAGACCAATCCAGGACAACAGGCACAGCACCTCCTAGCCTCCTAGGTCCCAGTCATATGCCATCTACAGCAGTTGGTGCAAAAGCACAAACATATTATGTTACATTTAATCCTGTGCAAGCATCTAACCTGTCTGGCAGTCTTCCAGATCCAGAGAAGCAACCTATGCCCTTCTACAGAAAAGTGGTGCAGATCTGCACGAACCACATGGCTACGTGGAAGGACTAGAAGAGACTGCAGCGCACCCAGTCGACAACGGAGAGATGGTAACAGACCATTGGTGACCCAAGCCAATGAGGATCATAATGCCCGCCCTGCCTACAGTATCTCACAGGTGGAGCATCCATAGGACTCGGGCAAGCCGGTACCCACGCTTTTCCACATGACTACAAACCGGCAGACATAGTACTTGGACATTCCTTAGTTCTTCTGGCTCCACATGACATCTCTGCTATTCTCATCAGCTCGACATCTTAGACTTCAATGTTCTCTCCTCCTGCTGGATAATGTTACTCTTATGCGCTGTTGTGTTCTTAATCCAGCCACCTTACTTCCCCTGCCTCAAGGGTAGAATGAGGATGAAGAGGAATCGGAAGAATCCGGTGTATATGAAGAGAGTCATGATTGCTTTGAAGTCATGAAGATGGAAACCTCTCATTTGCCCTCTGTACATGAGACTCCGCTTGACTCCAGTGAAACATGGACAAGCAATTCAGGTCATGATGGATGCACTGCTGCTGCCACGGACAGTGGCTATAATGAAAATCAAGGCACATGGGAAGCTGAATAGAGAAGACTAAACCACTTGGCTGACCAAGCAGCCAAACAGGCCGCAGGAGGTGAGAAAGGGGAAGCAAGTCAGCTGTCAGTGGTGCAGGAGGATACTTGCACCCAACCCACAAGGAGACTGCTGGCCAAGAGGCAGGGACAAGCTCCGATGGAGGAAAAGGAAAACTGGAAAAAGAAGGGAGCCAAGAACAACGAAGAAGATGACCTATATGGAGTAGGGAGGCGACCCTGCTTGCCACAGGCACTATACCCAGCTGTAGTGCAATGGACACATAGAATGGGACTCTGAAAGCACGGATGCTTAAAGCGGCAAGAGAAACCGGCATGCCCTGGCAAGACAGCCTGCCCATAGCTTGGTTAGAGTCAGGTACACGCCCCGGGGATAGTTAGCTCTCTTTCCTTATGAGATCCTGTTAGGCAGTGCCCCAAGGCTAGGTGCATATTTCACTCAGCAGTTGTAGCTACAAAACGATGCTATGACCTCTTGTGTGACTGCATTGGCTAAAGAGTTGTTAGTAATGCATTCTAGAGTTTTCTCTTCCATTCCAGACTCAGATGTTGCTGCCCATAAGCTACAGTCGGGAGACTGGGTCTACATGAAGAAGTTTGTGTGTAAAGTCCTAGAGCCGAGGTTTGAGGGGCCGTACCAAGTCCTGCTGACCACTGCTTGCAGCCTGTAAGATCGGTCCAGCCCCCAGGGATGAAGCAAACGGTGCTCTTACGGACGTTAAGTAGCTATGTTGCTTTGATTCTTGGGCAGAACCCATCGGTGGCCATTACCAAGGAGAGGGGGATGGTTTAACTCATCCAGTGTAATAGCATATACCTTGGCTAATATACAATGCACACTGCCTCGTGTGTATAGTGGTCTGGATATGGCAACTCTCCTAGTGCCGTCTTCAGCAAACATATATCAATCCGACCAAAGTGAATAGTAAAAACTCACGTTTATTCAAAGTCTTCATTCAAGTAAAAACAGTCCATCAGACATACTTGTATTCCTTTTCAATAATCTGCAACAGCAGTATCCACGAGCAGTGAAAGACTCGATCCAGCTCAATCTGATGTAGCTAGTGAGAGCAGTATGGACAGGGGGCGTCACCCTCCAGCGGAAGCGACGTTTCGAAAGACAAACTCCTCCTTTCTCAAGCACAGGTAGGCGATTACAGACTATACTAATATAGGAGATTATCATTATTAATTAGTAACTGTCTGACAACATTAAAAACATTTAAAAACATACGATTTCAGAACATACGTTTATCACTTTTATAGAAAAATATTCATGTTAAGGTTCTCATTTAGTCCCTTGGGGTTGAGTGTATCTAATTTAAAAATCCACATTGCTTCTCTGCGCAAGAGTGTTCTTTCTATTGATGTACCTTCTAAGGGATAGACCTGTTCTAAAATACACCATCGGAGTTCTGACACTCCGTGGCGTCTCTCATGAAAATGACGGGCAACCGAGCTCTCTCCAAATTTTTTATTGTCATTGTCATCACTTTTGTCTATTTTTTTCTGGAACGTACGTATGGCTGAACGATGTTCATTAATTCTGATTTTAACATTGCGGGTGGTCTGCCCCACATATCCCAAGCCACAAGGGCACTTCAAAAAATAAATGACATTTTTGCTATTGCAAGTATGCATACCTCTAATGTTGATTTTGTGTCCTTTTGTGGTATGTGTGATATATGAACCACGTATAATGGCATGGCAATTTTGACAATTCATACACGGAAATGTCCCTTCTTTTTTTGTTGTTATACTCATAGTTTGTTTTTTATCCCTTATGTCTGATCTAATAAGCATATTCCCCAAGGTTTTTGCCTTTCGATAAATGAATCTCGGCGGTGTTTTAAACAAGTAACCGAATTTGGGATCAGTGGACAGTAGCGGCCATTTTTTTTTTATAATTTATTCGATATTTTTACTTTGACATCCGAACTCACTAATGAATGAGAATCTATCCGTTGTTCTTCCCTTATTATTAGTTTGTAACAGCTCATCTCTATCCATGGCCAAAACATCCTGCCCCATAGTTTCCAATTTAGTTCTATCATATCCTCTTTGTGTGAATTTTTTAACTATCTTTTTCATCTGTTCAATATATGATGATGTGCCATTGAATATACTAGGGGCATGGTAACTCATTTTAAGTAAAAGATTGATTTTTCCATAGGTTTGGAATACAGTACGGTTTTTAATGTACCTTCATGTTTCTGTATCTCAACGTCCAAATAATGAACAACATGTTCATTAATGGTAGCTGAGAACTGGATTAACGGATGGCAAGTGTTAAGCATGTCAATGAAATTATTAAGCTGTTCACCAGTGCCCTTCCATAGCAACAGGATATCATCCACATATCTAAGCCACAATTCGACATGTGGATGAGAGCCTGATGGAAAGACATAGGTTTTTTCAAAAAACATCATATAGAGGTTAGCGAACCCCGGGGCTGCAGGCGAGCCCATAGAGGTGCCTTGTTGCTGTATGAAAAATTGTGCGCCAAACCTAAAATAGTTCTTAGTCAAAATTATGTCTAACAATGACATAATAAAATTGATCTGCTGGTTAGTTAAGGACGCGTCCTCACATAGTGTTGTTCTCACTGCCTCTATCCCTTCCTCAAGTGGAATGTTTGTATATAGAGATTTTATGTCTAGTGTGACTAAATAGGTAACATCTTTACAATCCAAGTTTTTTATAATTTTTAACAATTCTGTGGTATCTTGTAGAGAACGTTGATCCCGTTTGACATATTTTTGCAAAAATTGGTCCACATAAATAGCAATTTTTTCAAATATCGAATTGACCCCTGAGACTATGGTCGTCCGGGGGATTGGTGGCAGATTTGTGTACCTTAGTACAAGGTAAAAGATAGGGACCCTGGGATGCTCATTATACAAAGAATTTCTTAGTCGTTCACTTATGATGCCATTTTCTGTGGCATCCTCCAAAATATTCTTAATGTATTAAATTCTTTAGTAGGGTCTCTCTCAATTTTCTTATATACAATCTCATCCGACAGTTGTATATGTGCCTCCTGTATATAGTGACTAGTGTCCATTATAACGGTTGCTCCGCCTTGGTCGGCTTTTTTTATGGTAATTGTTTTATCACTTTTTAACTCTTTCATCGCCTGCCATTCTTTGCTATTAAAATTTTTAAACTTCCTACAATGTTTCTCTGCATTATACTGAGCATTGTTATTAAATTTTAATTCTACTTTTTTAACCGCCTGTGCAAACATATCTAGTGTGGTATTATGTATGGGTGGATCAAACTGACACTTTTTGAGAATACGTTTGGATGTATAGTGCTGTTCAGAATTTTCCTTTTTATTATCACAGAAAAACATTTTAAGACGTATTGAAAGACATAACCTATGCAAGTCCACATTAAATTGAAACAGATCATTATGATTAGATGGAACGAAGTTTAGTCCTTTATTTAAGACATCTTCCTGATTTGGAGTTAATGTCTTAGAGGAAATATTATGGAAGAAGTGTTCTATGGTTTCTTCTTTGGTCTGCCACGACTTTTTGTTGTTCATTATTTGGACGTTGAGATACAGAAACATGAAGGTACATTAAAAACCGTACTGTATTCCAAACCTATGGAAAAAAACAATCTTTTACTTAAAACGAGTCACCATGCCCCTAGTATATTCAATGGCATACCAAAAAGTCAGTTTGTCAGAGCAAGACGTATTTGCTCTGACACATCATCATATATTGAACAGATGAAAAATATTTATAAAAATTCACACAAAGAGGATATGATAGAACTAAATTGGAAACTATGGGGCAGGATTTTTTGGCCATGGATAGTGATGAGCTGTTACAAACTAATAATAAGGGAAACAAACGGATAGATTCTCATTTATTAGTGAGTTCGGATGTCAAAGTAAAAATATCGAATATAATTATAAAAAAAATACTGGCCGCTACTGTCCACAGATCCCAAAATTCGGTTACTTGTTTAAAATACCACCGAGATTCATTTATCGAAAGGCAAAAACCTTGGGGAATAGCTTTATAAGATCAGACATAAGGGATAAAAAACAAACTATGAGTATAACAACAAAAAAAAGAAGGGACATTTCCGTGTATGAATTGTCAAAATTGCCATGCCATTATACGTGGTTCATACATCACACATACCACAAAAGGACACAAAATCAACATTAAAGGTATGCATACTTGCAATAGCAAAAATGTCATTTATTTTTTGAAGTGCCCTTGTGGCTTGGGATATGTGGGGCAGACCACCCGCAATGTTAAAATCAGAATTAATGAACATCGTTCAGCCTTAGGTAGGTTCCAGAAAAAAATAGACAAAAAAGTGATGACAATGACAATAAAAAATTTGGAGAGAGCTCGGTTGCCCGTCATTTTCATGAGAGACGCCACGGAGTGTCAGAACTCCGATGGTGTATTTTAGAACAGGTCTATCCCTTAGAAGGTACATCAATAGAAAGAACAGTCTTGCGTAGAGAAGCAATGTGGATTTTTAAATTAGATACACTCAACCCCAAGGGATTAAATGAGAACCTTAACATGAATATTTTTCTATAAAAGTGATAAACGTATGTTCTGAAATCGTAATGTTTTTAAATGTTTTTAATGTTGTCAGACAGTTACTAATTAATAATGATAATTAATCTCCTATATAAGTATAATCTGTAATCACCTACCTGTGCTTGAGAAAGGAGGAGTTTGTCTTCGAAACGTCGCTTCCGCTGGAGGGGACGCCCCCTGTCCATACTGCTCTCACTAGCTACATGCGCTGATGAGATTGAGCTGGATCGAGTCTTTCACTGCTCGTGAATACTGCTGTTGCAGATTATTGAAAGGAATACAAGTAATGTTGTGACTGTTTTTACTGAATGAAATTTGAATAAACGTGAGTTTTTACTGTCACTTTGGTCGGATTGATATATGTTACTCATCCAGTGCTCATGTAGCCAATATTCTTTGATTTTTGTGTGTAGTATTTGTCCGAGGTTCCAACAGGTCTATCCTTACAAGGTTACACTCAATGAATATACACTCACGTCCCACTTTAGATAGGCAATGTGGGTGATTTTTAAATTAGAACCCTCAATTCCGTGGATGATTAAAATGTTGAAACCTTGTAAACAATGAGCAATAATTTCCCCAAATAACAAACCATGAAACGTTGTTCTGAAAGCATGAGGGTTTTTTCAATGTTTTTAATGTTGTCAGAAATCAGACTCATTAAAATGATTTTTAATTTTCTATGTAAGTGATAGCTGGCAATGGCCTCATTCCTGTGCTTGCTGAAAGGAGGGGAGTTTGGTCTTCTGCTAACGTCGCCCACTGCCAAGGGTTCGCCTACTGTCCATAGATGCTTCTCCTAGCTATCAGATTGAAGCTGGTATTGAGTCTTTCCTTTCTCTCAGTCGATACTGCTGTTGCCATTTATTGAAAAAGGCATTACAAGGTATGTCTGGATGGACTGTTTTTTAATTCTTGTAAATGAAGGTTTGAAAATCAAGGGAGATAGAGTTTTTACTTAGACCCCCCTTTGGCACAACGATGCATGTTCAAAGGCACCCCAAGTCACCTATGTAGCCCATATTCTTTTGAATTTTTTGATGTTAGAAAATGCATGGTTCCCGGGGATGGTTCTATTAAGGGGGCATTACATCTACCTATAAAGTGCCGGTGAGTGTACTTATGTGTGACTGACGAGTACTGGGGACGCTCCTGCTACTACTGGGGTGCAGTGGGATGGAATACCGGGGATAACTGGGGATATAGACCACAGAGTGCTTTAAACAGGAAAGATAAACAGGGGAAGCCCCTACTGACAAGGATGAGTCTATCAAAAACTGGAGTCTGTCAAGAACAGGGACTACCAGGTGAAAGCATGCCCCTAACCTTAACCATTGAAAACCCTCAAGAGACTGATGGAGGCATATATGTCCTGGGAACATACATACGAGGGGGAGCATGGGGATTTCGAGAGAAAATCCTGCTGAAAGATATGAACCAAGACCCAGGGAAATGGTTGGGAGTCCCAGCACAAACACCGGTAAACCCATTTATGCCCCATGTACAGACTTTTCAGAGCATGACAGCCATAGCTGATCCCACCTCTGAGGACACCATGAGGGTAGAGACCGGGTTCTCGGATAAGAACTTGTGGCTGGAATGGGTTAAGTATACAGCCAACCAGCACAATAATACAATCTGTTATGTCTTCTCAGCTGCTAGGGCCCAGATGGGCACTTTCCCTATTTATATTCCGTTATCAGCACTGGTCTTCTTTGTCTGTACACCAACTCCACTACTAACCACACTGACTGTGAGGAATGGAAGGCCAAGTACCCGATCACCACCAAAACATCAAGGGCAGGGGTTGGGACTACAGTTTACCCAGGTAATTATACCTGCTATACATGTAGTATGGGAAATGGCAGATTCCTGGCTAACTTTACCACTAACGGGTACTGCTCCACATATAGTAACATCAGTAGCAACAAATTACAGAATCAAATACTCTCCATAGGGGATGTATATTGGATATGTGGAGATCTCAAAGTCAGGACTAAGTTGGAGGGTAACTGGACTGGACAATGTGCCCTGACCAAACTACTCATTCCATTTCACATACTGAGTGAAGGGTCAGGGGATAGCCATACCACTGAGACAGCAAGAGCCAGGAGAAGAAGTGGAGTCTCCCCAAAGGGCAGTTTTGACCCCCATGTGTATATCGATGCTATAGGTGTCCCAAAGGGGGTCCCTGATGAGTTTAAAGCAAGGGATCAAGTGGCCGCTGGGTTTGAATCTCTGCTACCGATAGTTACTGTTAATAAGAATGTAGATTGGATAAACTACATATATTATAACCAGCAGAGATTTGTCAATTACACCAGAGATGCCCTACAGGGCCTGGCAGATCAAGAGGGCCCAACCTCTGCTGTAGCCTGGCATATCAGGAGGGTCCAACCTCTGCTGGAGCCTGGCAGAACAGGATGGCTCTGGACATGGTGTTGGCTGAGAAGCGAGGAGTGTGCAAAATGATTGGAGAAACCTGTTGTACTTTCATCCCAGACCATAAAGGACCGAACGGTAAAGTGACTGTGGCCATTAATAAAGTTGTCAGATCTTTCCGATGAACTTAAAAGGAACTCGGGTATCACAGATCCTTGGGGAGACTAGTTCGGTTGGTTGAAGGGATGGCAGGGAGCTTTAGGACAAATCGGGATTGTGATTGTTTGCATTTTGCTCATTCTTTCCCTAATTGTTTGTTGTGTTTTTCCATGTCTGAGGAAACTACTTGGAAGAGCTGTTGATGAAAGCATTCCTACTATGATGAACAGTTGCCCACAGCCTGACTCCTATGCTGAAGTGGACACAAAGACACCTTTTGGACCCTTGCCACAACATGTGCCTGCCCGAGAGAGCGGACGTCTCCCTAGTTAGAAGTATTGAGCAGGGAGTGTAGGGATAGTGGATCACCAGATGGGGGAAAAGTATTGAGCCCAGCCCTCTTTGGTAAGCAGAGAGATTAAAGGAGGGGACACTTCAACACAGCTTTGTCCCGTGGTGTCAAGGTCCCAAGGGAAAGATTAAAATGAGACCAAAGTCTCAAGGGGGGTCTGTTGTGGATGGGAACAAAGGTTATATATGTGTGATCCTTTGTGTCTCTATTTTAATGTATTAATCAGTATAATACCTCACATGTCTTTATATATTGCACGTAAAAGGTGCCTGTATAACCATACACTTTTTAATGTTTTAGCAAATGGCCGCACATATAATCTGTTTATAAAGGATAACTGTTATAGAATGTATTATGTGTAATGTCTATTCGACCCACAAGATGGCGTCTGTGTTCGGACACACCCTGATATGCCAAAATGGCTGCTCACCTTAGTTATTTTTCTTCTCTCTAACAAAGAGAGAGGAGGGTCATTTAAAATGTAGATAAGAAGAGCCAATTAGGAAAGTGGATGTTGCTTAAGGAATGTGTACACCCCCCAATCTGTTCAAATCTTTGTGTAATAAAGTTTGGAGAACTCTTTGTCTGAGAAAGTGTCAGGCTGTGAATTCTCTAGCATGTGCCAACTAATATACTGATTTGGTCCCCTGCTGGAAAGTAGAGCCCTTTTGTGGTTCCATCTACAACACCACCACATAGTGACTAAATAATATCCCTACTCTACTATGATCAGTATACAGATATCAGTATTACTGCCATATAGTGACCATATAGTGGTATATACTAGTGTACACAGGCACTGCAGACATATGTGATTAAAGTGTAGTTACATTTTGTGACTCACAGGGGATGTTTCTTTGACGAGTCATTGACTTTCCCTTTTGTTCTGCATCCGTCCAGACCGCCATGATGACTTCTCCCAGCCACTTGTCCCTGGAGATTTAGACACAAATATCTTAGAATCCTCACTTTTCAAGCACCTCCCTCCCTTCCTCCCTGTCTATATGGGGTCCATTTAGGCATGCAGGGCTTAGATAGGCTATATGGGGCCCCAGATAGGCCAGGTTAAGGTAGGCAATAGGGTCCTCATATAGGCAGGCAGGGTTTAAGTAGCTATAGGGCCCCATATAGGCAGTCAAGCAGGGTTTAGGTAGAGTATAGGGCCCCAGGTAGGAAGGCTGAGTTTAGGTAGCTATAGGGGCCATATATGTAGGCAGGCAGGGCTTAAGGTAGGCTATAGGGGCCCCATACAGGCAGGCAGGGCATAGGGTAGGCTATAGTGGGCATATATATAGGCAGGCAGGGCATAGGGTAGGCTATAGGGGCTATATATAGGCAGGCAGGCCTTTGGGGGCTATATAGGCAGACAGGACTATTGGGGCTATATTTAGATAGGCAGGGCTTTGGGGTGGCTATAGGGGCCAATATATAGGCAGGCCGGGCTATAGGGACCAATATATAGGCAGGCCGGGCTATAGGGGCTAGAGATAGGCAGACAGGTCTATAGGGACCAATATATAGGCAGACAGGTCTATGGGGCCAATATTTAGGCTGGCCGGGCTTTATGGACCAATATATAGGCAGGTTGGGGGCTTCATTAATATAAAAAAAAAAAAAAAAAAAGAAATCACTCACCTGGCTCTCGCTCCCTCGATGTGACTGCACAGCCGGCCAGTTTGTGTTACGTCATGTTACGCTGTGGTCAACGCCGGCTGATTAGCATAGCGGAGCTGCTCTGCGAATACCGGCCAGTCCTGCCTTTGAGCGCTCAGGCCGGAGGGCCCGGACGTTCAGAGGTAGGAAGCGCCGGGCCCCGCAGCTCCGCGTCCGCCGGCAGTGAACTAGAATGTTCACTGCCGGCGGGCACAGGAGCCGAACTACCGGGGTAGCAGACGTGTAAGCTGCTGCCGGGCCCCCTAAGAGCACGGGCCCGGGCCAGCTGCTACCCCGGTAGTTACGCCCCTGACTATACTAAATCTATGCCATTGTTTTTCTTAAACCAGTATCCCTATTCCTTGAGGTCATGTGTTGGCTTTTCCTGCTGCATCTTTAATGTATTTATAAAGGATGGTAAGCACACAAACATAAAAGAAAATAGTCTACACCTAGAGGAGGTGCTATGTATTGCAGAAAGTTGTCATACACACAGATGAGCCACATAACGACCACTTCCTATTTCCGATGTCTACATTGTGTAACTTATGAAGCAAGTCACGCATCTTGAGCTGGTTTGGTGGGTTAAGACAAACAGGTGAAACCAGAAGTTTACATACACTATATAAAAAGACACATATGCATGTTTTTCTCACTATCACCATGTCCTATAACATGAAATCAGAATAAACCTTACCCGTTTTAGGTCAATTAGGATTAACAAAATTATTTATATTTGCCAAATGCCAGAATAATGAGAGAGAATTTTTTTAAGGCATTTTTATTACATTCTGCAAAGTCAAAAATTTACATGCATTTCATTATTATTTGGTAATACTGCCCTTAAACATTACCCTTAAACTGTATGACTTGGGTCAAACGTTTTGAGATCAAAAGTTTTGATTATCCTTCCACAAGCTTCTCATAATAGTTGGTAGGAATTTTAGCCCATTCCTCCTGACAGAACTGGTGTAACTGAACCATGTTTGTAGGTCACCTTGCTCGCACCTGCCTTTTCAGCTTTACCCATAAATTTTCAATAGGACTGAGATCAGGGCTTTATGATGACCACTCCAAAACATTGATTTGGTTATCCTTAAGCCACTTCGTAACCAGTTTGGCAGTATGCTATACTGTCCATTTGGAAGACCAATTTCCGCCCAAGCTTTACCTTCCTGGCTGATGTCTTGAGATATTGCTTCAGTATTGCCACATAATCTTCTTTCCTCATGATGTCATCTATTTTGTGACGTGCACCAGTCCCTCCTACAGCAGAACAAACCCACAACATCATGCTGCCACTCCCCTGTATCACAGTTGGGATGGTGTTCTTAGGCTTCCAAGCTTTTGTCTTTTTCCTCCAACCGTAACAATGGTCATTATGGGCAAACAGTTCAATTTTAGTTTTGTCAGACCACAGGACATGTCTCCAAAAATGTAGGTCTTTAACATTAATCTGGCTTTTATATGTTTCTTTTGGAGTAATGGCTTCTTCCTGGCAAAGTGGCCTTTCAGCCCATGTTGATTCAGTACTCGTTTCACTGTGGATAATGACACAATCTTACCAGCTTCCGTCAGCATCTTCACAAGGTCTTTTGCTTTTGTTCATGGGTTGATATGCACATGTTGGACCAAAGCCTATTCATCTCTGATACACAGAACCCGTCTCATTCCTGAGAGGTATGATGGCTGGACATTGCCATCTTATTTGTACTTGCGTATAATTGTTTGTACAGATGAACGAGGCACCTTCAAGTATCTGGAAATTGTACCCATTGAAGATCCAGACTTGTGCAAGTCCACAATTCTCTTCCTGAGATCTTGGCTTATTTCTTTATACTTTTCCTATGATGTTACACACAGAAGCAGTGTGTTTTTGGAAGGCTTTAAAATACATCCACAGGTGTGTCTCTAACTCAGATGTTACCAATAGAAGTGTAAAATTTAGACTTTGCAGAAAGCAATTAAAAAGAAAAAATGTCTCATTATTCTGGCATATATATATATATATATATTTATTTATTTATAGATTTCTGGTTTCAACTGTACTATAGGCTGTCGGCCCACATCCCCCTTTCGTAGAAGGCAGTTTATCAGAGTTGTAAAAAGGGATGACTATTGGCTTTGATGCATTAGACCAAAAACATAAGAGGGCAAACACACTGCAACCACTGCAGGAAGAACACAACTAGGGATGGTTTAAGGAATGTTTTTATGGCGTTATCTAGGCCCACGCTATCCATTGTAAGGAACTCTCAAATAATTTGGGTATGAATCCATCTTTGCAGATTAGGTACACCCATACATGCCGATTGTCTTCCATGGGGCAGATGGGATTGAATAGCAAGACAACATTGGTTAAAAGAGCATTACCAAGACTTCCAAGTACTACCCTGGGTCCGAGTCCCCAGACTTGAACTCAATTGGGCATCTGTGGGGCCATGTCGATGGTCGTATGCACTCTATGGATCCTCCCACACACCGTTCCAACAACTGTGGGATGCACTGCAGTCAGCATGGCTCCAGATACCTATGACAACCTACCAGGAACTTGGTAAGTCACTCCCAGCCCTTCTAGCTGCTGTCCGTGTTACACACTACAGTTACCCTGGATATTAGCTGCTGTTCATATTAATGTGACTTGACTGTGTAGGAATACTTTCAGGAGCATATTTCCCTAAATTGTATGTATTTAATAAGTGACAACCAATGCGATTGTCATTATACTTCTACAAAAGGTTGCTGGTTCACTTTAAGGCTGTATTCATTTAGCGAAAAAAGGCATTTTATAAGTGTACTTTTCCTATGATTTTTTTGCCACATTTACACAGAAAAAAAATTGTTAATTCCATGCAAAATTTACACGTGTAAGTGATGCATTTTTTGCAATCCCCATTGACCTGTATTGTAAAGCTACAATACGTGAACTGTGCGCCTTACACACTACGAAGTGATGAATAGTGCTTTTTTCTTTGCAGCATACATTGCTTCAGCTGATGCATAAAACTATACTCCATGTGCTCAACAGTGTGTTTTCATATGAAGAACGGCACACTTTAGGCGTACTATTTGTATTATGCATTAAAATGGGCATTTAAAAAAAAATAAAAAATCACGTGAACCCAGCTTGAGAGACCAAACTAGAATATCCGCTTGAGTAAAGCGGAAGGAGGAAAGACATTGGGTAAATATGCCACTCCAGTAACAACCCCTGTGATCACAAGTAGAGTATACAATTTTAAACTTGAGATGAATAAAATCAATGCACGCAGACTGAAAACTTTCAATGTTTTATTTATCGATTTGAGCAGTTTACAGAAATATAATTGCAAAGAGTATACAAATGTCCCAATAGAAGCAAAATATCCTTTGTTTAATATTTAACACGTTATTACAAGATTGCTAAAAACAATAAAAATACCTTTGCCCCTCAATAGAACAAACTGTGTGTAGCTGGTATAAAATAAACTGCTGCTCATGACCCCGAGCCGTGCCCTGCACCGCTCTCTCATGGAACGAGGATGGAGAGGCTCAGCAGGTCTGTCTGGTGCACCCTATACCACAATAGTACAAGGTGACCCCCGGCTGCTGCAGCTTCTCGTTCTGTAATTACACATCAAGATACCATGGGGTGGTCAGCAGCCATGAATATGTAACAGGCAGAAGCTTATGTCACATTGTACGGATGCCACGTCAGGAGTGTGCCATGTGTGGATCTGCTTCCTGACGGGTTTGAATCTAAATGATATAGTACAATAATCATATGTGTAGCTTTCATAAGTGACCCATGAATTACTAAAGAACAACTAGAGAATGATTTCACCCATAATACAGATTATAAAGCATTTCTTATTCTGCTGTAGAAGTCAATGAATATAAGATATTAGTGTTCTATCCTTCTCAGCTTAGTGTTCCATGTGTTGGTCATTGAGTATTTACTGAAATGGATCCTGAAAATGTATAAATATTTTGTGCCTTAGTATGGGAATAAGGTTGTCAGACCCCTTTCTGCTGTCAGTTTAAAAATTTGCATGATCTGCTAACTCAAGGATAGTCCTGCAGATACTGCGGGATGCTACCGAGCCTGGTAATGCTTTGAATGTTATCTAGGGAGAAAAAATATTTTATCCGAAAACCGCGTTCCCACATTTGAGTAGGGCAGCCAAATTGTGTCCACCTCACCACAGCCAACAAGGACCTTGGGTAAGCAAGACCTGCAAATTCCAAACACTGAAACGTGCATTTTGGTTTTAATTTCCCAGTGAATCTATCCCTCCTTCTTTAAGAGGTATCACAACTTGGATCCTCCAGTATGTTATACCGGCCAATGATGCCGGCAAATCTTTACTTACAGAGCTACAGTTTACGAAGAATAAACCGAAAGATTAACTATAGCCCACCTAAAAGGTGACTACTGCAGTGGGCAAATGCAGAATTACAGGTTGAACCTGCACTGGTGGGTTAATAGTTAATAGCGAGGAATCACACAGAAGTGTTCTGGCTCATCACTCCTGGCCTTTGGCTAATTTTGGTATTGCAGCCCCGACCTTTTCAAGTTAATGGGGCTGAGCAGCAATGCCAAACAGCCTATGGACAAGAGTGGTGCTGTGTTCTTTTCCCCCAACTTATCTCTTCCTGGCATTTGTACTGATAAGTGATTGAAATTAGTCCTCCTCAGTGAGGCCCTATGCACACAATGCAACCACCACATATACCTGCTTAATTTTCATTTTGTTCAGCAGATTTTGCCCAAGGATGAACCTTATTTAATTGGGCATTTCTACATCAATAAGTAGCACGTCACTTTCTTTCCCATGTATCTACACCACATAAGCTAGGATGCAGATTCCCATTAAATAAGATGGCTTATGGAATGCACAGGGATTTTAGAGTATAATGTATACAGATTCCACAAAGTAATTCCACCATGTGAATGGGGCCTTTCAGTAAATGAGACGGATATGCTGCAGATTTTTCACAGTGGATATGCGCACAGAGAATCTGCAGCATGTTTCAGTAATATTTGTGTGGATGAGAATTTAAAGGGAATCTATCACCAGTATATTATTTTTACTAATTAAAATGAAACACGGATACATACTCTTTTCTTCTTAGTCGTTTTTATTTTCAGACGGAAGATTATTTTAATTATACTTTATGTACATGATTATGAGGGCAGCCATTATGCATAAGTTGGTTTCAGCAGCATTTAGAGAGAGGCTTTACAGCAGCTGCATGGGCATAGGACCTTTGAACAGGAGCAGACCCATTGACTTCTATAGGAGTGTTTTATAGGCATGATCTGTGATCTGGACAGAAGTCAGTGTGCAGGGAGGTGGAAATGGGGAGCTGTGACTATCTCCTACTGTGAATGGAGGATCACGTGTTATCTATAGACATTGGTATCACTTGTCAGCATAATCCTGCCTGTGCTGATAATGAGGAGATAGCTGAAAAGTTTTCTCAGCAAGGATTAGACTATTATTAGGTCTTGTGGCCAAAGGATTTTTATTTTTTTAAATATGGACTTTGTTATGAGATAAAACAAAATGTGTTTAACATAAAAAACAAGAGTTAAGCAATCGGTCATTTTTTGATGACACATTCCCTTTAAGAACTCATTACCACACTGTGGAAAAAAAAATCTGAATATTTAAAATCTGCAGCGAAGCCTTCATGTTGAAGTCAAAATCTGCTACAAATTTGTATGCAATAAAAGTTTATTGCTGTGAAAATGCTGCAGATTTAAATACTATTTTTTTTTATTTTACATTTACATATTCCATATGATTTGATGCAGATTTGCCACTATGGACAATCCACAGCATTTCCATCCCATGTGCAGAGACACTTGTAGCCTTAAATATGTTGTGTTCGCCCTGATGGGTCACAATTTAAGAACTTCCAACAGAAGAAAACAAAAATTGGGCAAAACCTGTTGCTTTGATTCCATCACCTTTACAATATTATCTTAGAGGTAATGGACGCAAAAGACCCTGATCTAAAGCAAAGAATAAAGTAGCAGCAAATCATGGGGTTCACTTACATGACTGTATATGAAGTCTATGCTCACTTATGAAAACGAATATACAGGTACAGTCACACTCCAAAACCTGCTGTATACTTCTTATTCAGTGCTTGCAAGGAGGAATGACTACCATGTACATGTAAGGCCAAAGACAGGTCATGAATCCCAACCAAATTTCATCCACATATGTGCGGTGTTAAACAATGGGACATGCTGCCTCTTAAAGGCATCCTCTGAGATATATTAATAAGTTCACACTTTGATATATCAAGGGACTTTTTCTAAAAGGAGCTAATCAAAGAGCTCCAGCCAAAGTAACTTTTTGCCAATTCTAATTCTTTTAGATTATAGTCTAGTGGCCATTGGTTTTTAAATGTAATTTATTATTACTAAAATACATTTAATAATAAGTCTCACATCACTAAATATGATTTGTGTACAGGCATGTTACATAATGTGACACAAGTAGCTCCTTTCTCCTGCCTTATATAATTGGGTGTATGTGTCAGTGAACACAACTGCAGGCTATTACCTTTCATATATAATGATGTATGTGATCATATAATAAAGAGTTTATGCTTCCGGTCATTTACAATAATAACCCTAACATTGGTCCTTTCACCACTTAAGGCTGGTAATTTAAAGGAATATAATTGTTAAGGAAATAAAGCTTTAATACAAATTCATCCAATAAATGTGCCACTTCTTCTTTATGTAGTTATAAGGTGCAAATAATGAGAAACAACCGGGCTCGCCTTCAATATATTAAAACCAAGTACCCTTAAGCCACTTGGGTGAATGTGCTTTTATTCTAAGTAAAATATTATGAGCACTAAAGAGATGAGCAGCTTTGCCCAAGTGGGAATGTAGAAATAAAGTACACCCAAAGTATAAATTTTACTTCTATCGTTCCTTAACTTTTACAAGGAATGAAGGCTAAAACCAAAAAAAACCACAACATCGAAAAACTCATACCCTTTTCTTTGGCCTTGAACATAGTACAATAAAGCCAGTGGATTCAATATTGGGCCTCACTAATTAGAACAGACTTTGTTGCCCAACCAATCACAGGCTAGCGCTCAATTTTGAAAACCGAGCCCTGATTGGTTGCCATGGGCAACAAAGATAGTTTTACAATTAGAAAGTTCTGCTATATGAGGCCCAATGCATGTACTCATGTACTCCATGTGTTTACATCTTTATGTAGATTTAATATCCCATATTCACTACTATATCTAAACTGGGCTTGTTGCGGAGCAATGACAAATAAATACAAATCCATATACTGATGTGAATGAGACACTACAAGAACATTTGTGTAGAAGCTTCAGCACCTGCCGCCATTCTAATCCCTTAGTAGAGGGTCACTGTTAGTCTGCAATATGTATTAAACCTACAAGATGATAAATGAAGTTCAGCACTGCTGCCTCCTTCTTTTGGGATGTCAGGTTGTAGATTATCGAACTGTAGACCGTTTTATAAAAACCCAACAAAACAACGGCAAGAACACCGGCCTCTCCATACACCCTGTCCATATTCTATATGAAGCAGCATTTCCAGTTCTTCCCATCCCATTCCCAAAGGAGCTACAGAGACAAAGACGGACAAAATCTGCCACAAATGTGTGCAAAAAGAATCTTATGTATAGTATTTATATATATAAACCTTTTCATTTTATATACTTATTATATATACTTCTGCTCATGTACATTCTTCAGTACATGAAGCAAATACCAGTTTCCTAAATACAAAATAGAGCTTTCAATAAACAAAAAAAGGAAAAAAAAATTAAAACACACATTAGATAAAAACTATTCAAAAAACCTGAACGACTGAAAACCGTATTCAAAATAGGCTTCGCTCTGAAAAAGTTCCCTTCATATCGGTAATAAACCTGCACTACGAAAACAGGGA
The DNA here is from genome assembly GCA_025379985.1 of Phyllomedusa bahiana. Taxonomy (NCBI): domain Eukaryota; kingdom Metazoa; phylum Chordata; class Amphibia; order Anura; family Hylidae; genus Phyllomedusa; species Phyllomedusa bahiana. Next base: position 77,437 of record JAODAL010003471.1, read on the forward strand.
GCTGCCGCTTTTTAACACTTCAGCTCAAGTATCTCATGATGCTCAGCTAAGTATGTGCTGCTAAAAAGTGTCCAATCCCAAATGTGATGTCTCCATGGAGGAGAGAATACAGAAAACGCATACAAAGAACATAGGAGGCAAAGGAGCAACTAAAAACAGATTAGATCCTAAAATATATCTACATGGCTCAATAAAGTGAAAGTGGCTGCATCTGCCACCCACTAATGGGCAGCAGAAAGCAGGTTTAAGTGCAGCAATACTTGCCTAACATAACTAAACCCACACCCCTCCCACCAAATGCTAGAATGGAAAACCATGTCCAGCTGCCAGAGGTGCCCGCTTATGGGGTCACATTAGCACCAGACCCGCATCCTAGAACCAGGCCTGTTAAGCAAAGAGCTGTATATCAGCTGCCTCACTCAGACCACTCTGTAATAAAACAGATATATGCATCAAGCGCACACAATCACAGCTTCTTGGGGGGGGGGGGATATTAAATGGATTCCTTCAGGGGAAAAATATAAGAAGAAAAAAAATATATATATATATATTATGTACATATTTATATATACATACATACACACCTACATAAAAGACATGAAATAAGAGGTAAACATTACAACCACTAGAGAAAGCCCTAACGGCTGAGTGTCCCCTGCAGGGTCTCAGGTGTTCTAGCTTTCTGGAGTATGACATAATATTAGCTTTGTAGTCTTGGTCGCTAAATACTGAAGACAGACTAGTACGAGTCGGGGAACACCATACTAAAAAAATATTTCTACTTGGACCGTGACCAATAAACAGAATAATCCAGTTTTCTCCTAATCGTATTGACACTGCTCTTGCTGCACCTGAAAGAGAAAATAGCAAAATGGTAAATATGTGACAAGTGGGATATGAAATATTCCGAAATTTAAACAGGATATCTAACGTCGAACATGAAAACAGCCGACTTGTTGATATGATATGCCAGAGAAGCGGGAACCCTGGCAGAAAAACCAGTAGGCGCCCAACGATCATAGTGGCAAGTTGCAGTAACAGGTCAACCCTAGTGGCTCTGTGACAGCACACCTGCTACGACCACACATTGATGGCTGCTTTATTAACACCCAAACAGCAAACACACTTCTTACGCGCATCTGCATAACCAGGGGACACAGGATCCCCAGGGTTGTGAAGATGAGGACTTAAAAGAAATTTGCACCAGTGTCCAATGAGTGTTGGGGTATGTTCACACGGCGTGCTGGATCCCATTTTGGATCAGTTTTTGAGGCGTGTTCGGATCCGTGTTTCGGACCCTAGGGCTATGTTCACACGGCAATAATTGCGGGATGTATTTTGCCCGCAATTACGCCGTGTGCTCGGGAGCGGGGTGGCTGGCAACCCGCCGGCCCCATATACATTCATTACTACATTGGCGTATTCCCGTAAATAATGGTGACATGGTCACTTCTCTCCCCGCTCGCCGTATTGTGCGAGCGGGGGGGAGGAGACGTAATCCATAGTTCTTTATGAGAACTGTGGTTACCGTAATGACTGGGACGTATCTCGCCCGAAATTGAGCGCAGAGCGGAAGCGAAATACGGGGCGAGATACGTCCCATTTTAAGCCGTGTGAACATAGCCTAAATGGAACCAAACATACATCTAAAATGTGCATTGCTTTCAATGTAAAACACGCATTGGCGTTCAGGCGAGTGATCACCGATGCGTGTTTACTTGAATCTTTCTGATGAGTCTTTCTGATCCGTTCAAAGAATTGTCACGTCAATTCTTGCTCCGAAAGACGCAGCTATTTAATATTTAACACTATAGGGTGCGTGTCTGCTGCAGCCAAAACGCATCCAAACACGCACCTGCGTGTTGGATGCGATTGACGCAGCGATTTTGGATAAGATTTTCGGATCCAAAACGCCATGTGAACATACAATTCCCCTCAAACTGACACGAGGTGAGAAACTGGGAAGCAGTGATAACATGGAGGCGTCTGGTTTGTGGTCTGATAAATGAATGCAAACCCCCAGAGTGTACATCCTAAATTTATGTTATGTATTCTGAATTATTTTAGGGGGTCTGGTGTCTGAATAAATGGGATTTGCTGCAAAGCAAAATCCCTTTCTGAAGCTGGCTCCCCACAAGCACGACTACCTCGCTGTTCTCTTTTATGGCAGTTCTGAGTAAAGCCGAGTGAGTGTACTTGGCTATATTCAGAACTCTCATAGACATGAATGTAGGAGAGCTACATAAGCGTGGCCATTTTTCCCATTCACTAAGGCTGTCTCGTAGTGTAAGGTGGCCTCGTCTTGCTTTGTGGCAAAACCCCTTTAATTTAGGTAGCCTGATCTGGTGTCTGTTAGACAGGGAGTCTAATTTGACATTTGATTCATTTAAGGAGTCCTTCTCAGGCTCTGATTAATTCTGTGGTTTAAATAATTTAGAAGGTTGGATATAGAGTCAATTGGTGGTAAAGTTCTTTAAGATGGTCTGGACGATTGGAGAAGGAAAAAAACAAAAGGGAAACCCCCAAACCAAGGGGTTGGAGGGAACTTATTTTTGAAAACATGATTTTCAGTATTTTTTTTTATGTCGCAAAAATGCTTGATAAAAACTGGACTGACCACCAGATGTTCATAGTGTGACAAGATTTTAAGTTATATTGTTGTCTGTATAGTGGGAGCATATGCTTGTCCCTGAATGTATTAGCAGCAATTTTTAGGTTATATTTTTATTTTACTTTTTCTACTGACTGTTTTCTTTATTTAAATGGTGTCCCCGGTATACACCTTATCATCATGTCAAATCCCTAGGGCCCCCCTCCGATCACTGCAAGGGCTTGTTCCTGGGTTTAAAAATCCGTGTTACAACGCTTTTAGCATCCCCTCTTTTTGGGGTGCGCATGTCGGTCCCCAAAGGATCTAAACAATTGCAGTAATTATCACTGCTTTTCTTTTTCCGAACTTTGGAGCGGCGTTCATTGAGGATCGCCGGGGTTTTCAAAAAGCGCCCCCGGGCCGTCTTGAAAAGAAAATTTTCATGTCAAAACAAAAAAACCCCAAAATCGCTTGTAACACGGAGTGCATTCCCATGTGAACAAGCTAAACGGGCTCAGAGGTTTGAAAGGAGTAGCAGTTGCTGTGATAATGCCCTCTGTTCAAATATCTATGGGACTGCCTAACATAGCCAATTACAGTGCTATACCTCAGTCTCCTTGAAAGGAGCAGTGGTTGAACAAGTGGATTGAAGAAAGACAGGAAACTCGGGGACCACGTGTTATCGATTGGTGGGAGCCCCGGCAATCCCAAAAACATTTTTTCACCCATACAGGGATAGGGGAATATAAATTTGGGGGGGAAAAGTAGGGTGGACATGGGAGTCCAAAGCAAAATTTTTGGCAAAAAAAATAGTTCCCAAAATTTTAAAATGTTTTCTTTTTTTTAATTATTAAATAAAGCTAATAGTTTTTTTTTTCCTTTTATCTTTTGAGGGGAATTTTTTTTTTTGGTTTATAAATTTACATATATTATTATACATTTTTTTATATTTTTTTAAAAATTCTTTACTTTTTACTTTTTTTTTAAATTCATTTTACTATTTAAAATCAATTTATGTGGGGTTTTTTTCTGGATTTTAAATGTGGTTCAAAATGTTTTGATTGTAATATAATTTACACAACACCATGGACATCAGTGCTTCACTTTTATACCATCATCTCCCCCTTTTTTTTTTTAAAAAAATTTTTTTTTTTTTTTTTTGACTTTTAAAAAATGGGGGCCCCCCCCCCCCCCGGTTTCCTTTTAATTTTTAAAAATTTACAGATTGCCTATTTAAAATATTTTGGATCTTTAAACTTCCCCCCATTTACGTTTAAAAAAGAAATTGGAAAAAAAAATTTTTCCCCTGATTGGGAAAAACACCCTAAATCGGTGTTTTTTTTTTTTTTTCCAAAGTTCCCGGCGGTTGTCATTGAAAGGGGATTCCCCCTTTTCTTGCGGGACAGGATGTGGTTACGGGGTGACCATCTCTGTGATTGGGCCCTGGGGTTTTTTGCCAAGTTGCCAACATCGATCAGGGGCAAAATGGCCCCTTCCTGAAAAACATCACAGACTGAGCTGTAAGGGGGAAAAAGGATGCGCTTTAGAGTAATTTCTTTAGAAATGCTAAAACAATAAAGACCTACAAGCAAACATAACTAATCTGTGACTATTTGTTAGGGAAAAAGGCAGACTACCAAGTCTTCCTAATTTTCAGTGAAACCAAACTGCAACCCAAAGAAAGCAGCAACACTGGGCCTTATTCATGAAAACCGTCTAACACTAAGACGGTCTTTTTTGCCAGTAGCAACCAGTCAGAGATCAGCTTTCATTTCTTATACGGTTCTGGAAAAATGAAAGCTGAGCTCTAAATTGGTTGTGATAGGTATAATAAAATCATACAAAAAACAGATCACCCAATTAAGGACACACAACTGCCCACATATCTGTTATAAAGAAATGGGGTAAGTGCTTACAAATGATATTTGTTTCCCCAAAAAACAGTGCTCACTGACATAAAAACTAAACTCTAACATAGTGACACCATAACATAAAATAACCCGGGGTGAAATAGCAAAAAAACCACAATCATATAAAGAAATTTGCCGGGGCATGTCCCCCCTAAGACGTTTTTTCATGAATCGGGTAATCCTGTTTAAAATGTTTGGGTCCCTTACATTTTTAACAAAAACAATTTCAGACATGAGTTCCTATGTTAGATTCAAATGGGTTTTTTGACCCCCAAAAAACAAATTTTTTTTGGGGACACAAAAATTTAATTTAGTAACGTCTAACACTCAATTTTTTAAAACAACAAATGGAATACTTTTTTATATATGTAATAAAAAAAAACCCACACCACACAACTAGTACGCATATATAATTAATATAATAATTTAATAATAATTAAAAATAAAAACACACATTACCCCCATATAGTAAGCATAATATTAAATATAATTCTTCCAGCACTCTTTTCCCAAGAAAAAAAAAATGTATTTTTCCCATTTTTTACACATAAAAAACTTTTTTCTTTTTTACCGGAAAATGCTGGAAAAATTATTTTTATTGTATCTGGATTAAGCTATTTTCAAAGCTTTAATTACTTCGCTGGAACCCCACTTTTCATTTTATTGTCCTCGTCGTCATGGGGGTTTAGTCTCCATCCATAAGCGACATTTCAACCCAAAGGCTCCATGAGGGGGTCGAAACGTCGCTTATTGGCATGGAAGAATAAAACACCATTGATTTTAATTTTCTAAATTTGTTAATTTATTTTTAACCAAATAAACAAAAAAAAATAAACCCCCCCCAAAAAACCCCAAAACATGTGCGATGCATAACTGGTTATTACTCACTGTTCTGGATTCCAAATAGGAACATCCCAGTGGCCTGTGGAGATGATGCTGAAGCACTCTGCATCTGACTCATGGCTCCCCCTGCTGAGCTGTGAAACAGTGCGGCCTGCTGCTGCGGTGGGGGAGTGGTCCCCTGGATGGACTGAGAGTACATGCTGGTTTGCTGCAGCTCCTGTTGGCCCATACTGTTCTGCAGAGCGGACATGGAGGCTGGGGACATATATGCCACCTGTTGCTCTGGAGAGGTTGGTGAAGCTTGAACGAGCTGGAGCTGCGGGGAGTTATGATACATGGGAGACTGCTGCTGCTCACGCTGAGATGTAACTGGGCTTTGAGCCTGGAACTCCATGTTTTGGGCATGAAATAAGGCTTGGTTTTGTTGCTCTTGGGTAGCCATTGACTCCTGGCTCTGACTGAACATCATACTTTGCTGCTGTTCCTGTGCAGCCATATTGGCCAAAGAACTCTGTGCACTAAAGAGGATATTCTGCGTCTGCTCGTGAGGAGATGGGCTGCCTTGCATGCCAACCATAGAGTGTGTTGTCTGGAAAATAGAGGTCTGTTGGCTCTGTGCCTGGAACAGGTTCTGTGGCGACTGCTGTTGCTGCTCCTGGGCGATCATTGAATTCTGAATATGAGACAATTGGGCTTGTTGCTGGAATGCCGCTTGCTGCTCTGGGCTTGTTGCGCCCTGGAGCTGTGGGAGAGAGTTCTGGCTTGAGAAGAATGATAGTGGCTTATCTTGAGGCACTTGACTGTTCTGTAACGAGCTCATGGCGTACATATTTGTGGTTGACTGCTCAGAAGAAGATGTAATTGATCCCTGCGGATGGAATAGTGAAGATTGCATCTGGTCTTGAGAAGAAGAGGGGCTCTGATGCTGCCCAATGGAGCCTGAAGGATGAAAGAGACTTCCTTGTGTTTCTTGAGCCAAATTTTGGTTATCTGGTATTGTGTTCTGGGAGTGGAAGAGTGGAGCATGTGAGTGTGGAGACTGCTGAAGAAAGTTTCCTTGTTGGAGGGCCATCATGTCCCCAGCTTGCTGGTACAGTCCAGTCCCTTGCTGCTGACCGCCAGTTGTTTGAACCCCAAGCATGTCTTCTGGTTGTGAAAAAAGGTTGACTTGGGCTTGTCCATCCCCACTGTGCTGCATCTGCACTATGGATTGAAACACACTGTTCTGCATCTGTTCTGTCTGACTTGGTGAATTCTCGTTATCTGCAGCAGTGGACGACTGAAAGAGACTGGAGCCAGCAGCAGATACTTGCTGCTGCCCTCTGCTACCATCATTCCCAGCAACTCCAGGTGTGGAGAACATATCGCACTGCATTTGCATCTCCTCACTGGCAGTAAGGCCACTCATTAAATGAGAACCCTGCTGGTACACGGGTGACTGGATACTTCTTGCACCAGTATTCTGAGTTTGGAATATGTCAGACTGCATTGGTCCTGGAGCCTGGATACTCTGCTGCATTTCCATTACTATGGATGCATTGGTTTCCATAGCTTGCTGTTGACTTGTCAGAGAGTTGTCCGCTTGCTGAAGAAGACTTTCAGGTCTCCCAGAGAGGACATTTTCTGCTCTGCTATGTACAGAATCAGAAGGAGAAAAAATGCTTTGATTGGGAGTACTCTGCATTGAAGCAACAGGTTGAAATATTGCAGTGTTGAGCTGTTCTTGCACTTGCCCCAATGCAGACTGCTTGTTTTCACTCCCAGCTTGACTAGAAAACAAGACGCAGGATAACTGCTGTTGTGCCTCCAGAACCTGCTGAACCAGGTCCACTTCTGTGCTGCTACCGCTTACCCCAGACTGGAAGCTTCCCGACTGAAGCTGGTGAATGGTGCTTTGCATTTGGTTATTGGATGAAGCAAATAAGCTAGTAGAGATCTGCTGCTGCAACGTCTGAGCCTGTTCCTGTAACGCTGGCTGCTGTGCCTGCTGCGTAGCTTCTGCCATCTGTGACAGGGTGACCATTGTCCTATCTGACTGCAGTGTGTCTCGGCTCTGGGACTCCAAGGCCTGAAATGCTGTTGTCTGCTGCATGATGGAATCCTCGCTCTGGCTGGGGGGTGATGCTTGGAAACTGCTGGTTTGAGCAATGTCTTGAGACTGGATGGCAGACAGCGGTTCTGGATTGAAAACTTGCACCTGAATTGGGGTTTGCGGGTCATTCTCAGGGGGAAGGTGGGACACCGAAGGTGAAAAAGATCCGCTAGCAGGTGAGCTGTCAAGGTTCTGTTGGGCCGATGCAACTATTTTTGTCTATTATCAAATTAAACAAAAAAAAAAAAAAAGAGCAAATTAATAAACTATCAAATGGCCATTTTTATAAGATCAAATGATCGTGTATTGCTAGTATACACCTTAAAGGGGTTGTCCAGGTTATTTTTATACAATCTATTTAGGGTAACAGTGCCCTAAAAAATGAAAATGCCATAATAATGTCTGAACAGTGACATTGGGTTATATGCAACTGCTGCAACTAACTGCAACACAAGCAGATTTCAGCAGCCAGAAGTCAACAAATGAACCAGAACAGAAGGCAGGTGCCAACTACGCTGGACCAAAAGGTAAAAGGGGAGTTGATTTTGGCTTTTTTATTTTATACACATATGGGTATTATTACCCTAAATAGACTGTACAAAAGTTTACCAGACAACTGCTTTACCTGTATGATCAGTGGACAACGGACCTCTGAACCTCCACCAGTTCTGGGAATGAAGTGACCCACCCTGAAGTACTGATTTGTTTTGGGGCGCAGCATGGCACCCAACCACCTGCGAGTAACAGTTTCATAACAAACATAAGAATTTCGCTCACCGCCTCCTTGTATTGTAGTCTTCCGTTCAGAAAAGGTGCTCGTAAGGATTCACCCGGCCACAAGTGCACTTGTAAGACTCCAATAGAAAAACAGGTTCCTCCGGCACTCAAAAATGTATAAAAAAGGGGGCGTGGCCGGAAGGCGGGCAAGATGGTCGCAGGTTAGATGGGCTCCGACACAGTGCGGTCTCCACAAGCTAGCCAGCCGCTTATTTTGCGCCCTAATGGGAAAGAAAAGGAAGTCCCACACCACCGCCTAACACCCCACGGAGGGCCCGTCATCCCTCGGACCCAAACGGCCTAGGACCAGGTGACCTGTCTTGCTGCTGCTCCCGCGGCGCCGCGAGTCCTGCTCCCGCCACTACAGCCGTTGCCTTTACAGCACGCATCTTCAGCTGTGTGCCCGCAGCTCCACGCGGCAGCGGCGCCGGGATCCGAGGATTCCCCGTACCGTCCGGAGACCAGGGCGACCCGAATGCTCACCGCTGCTACCCAAGATCAACATCCGTGGACGGGCCTCCAGGTCACATGGCCTTTGATTCCGCCCCCACCCTCTCCCCCGCAGCATCAGCACGTGCAGCAGCCCCTAGCCAATATGGTGCTTTTTTTTTTACAACAAACAACCCATAAACTTATTGGTCCAGAAATAAAGTACGTACAAACAAGTACAGAATATGTCATTGTAAGACGCGAAATTTCAACCTCTTATTATCCCCCAAAACACAAACCAGCCCACCTCCCAAATCCATCTCCAGATCAGTAGCAGTAAAAAACCATTTACCAAGTCACATAGCAATGCAATATATAAATAACATTCAGTATCTTGATCCACAATAAAATATTGACCTGCTGTCTGTGGACGGCCTCCATCCTACACAACTTGAGGCCATAGATCACAGTCCCAGAACCTCTACACCGAGATTCCCCAACACCCTCTGCCTAACTAAGTTCCGTTTGCAGCAAGACCTGAAGTATCCAGCCAATTATGCCCATAATTTATATTATACATTAAGTTGGCTCCTCTCTTATAATACACCCCACTCTCCAGAGTCGAATCAGCCAGTTCACTTTATAACAACTCCTAGTGCTGACGGAGGTTTTCTGCATCCAGCCACTTTGGTGCGCTATTAATTTCCTCGCCATAAATACAAAGTCAAGGCTAATTGTGCGATATTCTCAGCCACTTGAACAACCGTTAAGTCTCCGACAATCCCAAAAATACAAACACCGGATTCATCTCCACGGTAATTTGAAAAATAACGCTGGATCATTGGACAATAAAAATCCAATATCGCTCACTAGTTTAGGGTCAAATGCCAGAACATAAGCATCAGAGAGGCCGGGTCACATGACACCATATACACAGAGGACGACAGGCCGAATTCCATTATTTTTAGAAAAAGAGGAGATGTTCTGTAAACTCGATTATATATAAGGAATAATTGAGACAGATTCGATGCTGTTCACTCACGAAATATCGAATGGTAATGGGTCCTCCGATAAACTCCTCCCACATATTCGCTCGTAGGGCCATATCTCCTTCCACCCTACCTACGTAAATCTAATTGGGTTTCCCTAGAAAAAAGTTTGCCAATAAGACCAAGGTGTTTATTTATATAAAGTGGCTATCAGTCCCCTTCGTTGTTTTGATGTTACTTGACCCATATCATATCGGAGTAAACTGGAGCATAACTAGTTGTCAATTGTGTCTGATTTTTCGTGCCTTTAAGCGTGTCTACAGCCTGTATATTATGTCTAGCTGATGTATGCTACCGTCAAAATCCATAGTGAGCATGCTGAAAACTTAAGCACCTCCAGAACAGTAAGCAGTGAGAGGACCTATTGACAAGAGGCCCCTATGATGCCCATGCCTCAATTCCTGAGCACAAATAACGTTCGGACAACCTTGGGTCTTTCCCCCTCCCGTATCGGATGTGCAGCCTGAATGGCCCAAAATCCACCCGTAAATTTCCACCACATTTACAAGCATCAGATACTAAAGTATGGCAGACTTTTTGGAGTTGCACTAAAAAAGGTTTTTGCCTCCATTTACCAATAAAGAAATGTGAGAATTACAAAAGTATGATGCGTAGATAGTTTTCACAAGTTTATAAACATTCCTTATCCCCTCCCCATTCCAATCTCTCATATATATTTGCATTTGTGTGTGCTGCCAAGAGAAAACTGCTGATTAGGAAATTGCAACGCCTCCCTCTGTCCTTTGCCAATTGCAGATTTTCTAGCTTTATCTGGGGCATGTGTCCCCTGCCCCAGACTAACGGGCTCTGAAAATGTCGCAATTGACTTTTAAAAAAGGCGAAACTCTGGGGAGAGCCCGAGTTGGAGAGTTATAAGGTATGAGGTACGAACAACGTGGCATCCAAATCATTTTAACCAGATTTGATCTTCCCGCTATCATAATGGTAATCTTTTACCTAGACATCCCACTTTATATTTAAATTCTAACTAGCAAGTGGATCCACCTCTTCCAGACCGCCCCCTTTCTGTAAAATTCACAGAAATAATTTCTATACCCAGGTAACGAGAAAGAATTGGACACTAGAACGATGTATATCTCCGGGGGAACAGTAAATTGTGCCCATGGCATCCACTAGGCTATAAGGACAGACTTGACCCCAATAAATTTGTCAACCCAGGAGTACGAGGCACCATACAAGCTTTATAATGTACATTAATTGCCCGTCTGGCAATGAGCCACCATATTGAGCCAAAAAAACAGCGGTGAGGAAAATCCTCAGCGTGAATAGAGAGCACGTTATTGATGCCTCCAGGCCTCCGCACTCCTAAAGCCATCAATATGGGGGCGATTGCTCTTAATACTGAGCTGCTAACGGATCAATTGCCCAGGGCAAATAGCAATGGAGACAAAGGGTCATCCCTGACTGGTATACCCCTTACGCAAACCAAACGTCTCTGATTTGTAAATTATTAGACTGCAACCATTAGCCTTAAGGATATCAGTATAAAAACACAGCTTAGATCAGGATATAAATTTTTGGCCCAAACCCCAATTGTGATGTAAAACCGAACCATAAGAATCCCACTCCACATATCAAAGGCCTTAGCAGGCATCTAAGAGACCAGATTGACCTAGCCCCATGCGATAGCAACAGAAGCTGCAGGTTCAGGGTACAGATCTCCGTATAATTATTGGGACGTACTACCCCTCAGGGTATAAAACCCGCCTGATCAGCGATGCACGAGATCTGATACACGCCGTCAGTTAGTGCATGTTTAGAAACGCCTTGCTTATATTTTGGTATCTCGCCAGGGATAAGAAAAAGGTTGCCTGTATGACTCCGGAGTCAAATTGGATCTAACATCCCGGTTTAATAACACTAGTTATTACACCGCTGCCACTTGTCGATTGAACGCAGGCAACCTGCCCTGTAGTGTCTGCATCCTGAAAAACCTCCAACCAAATTAGGTGTAACAACACCTCCCCAAACTGCTGATATACTCTGTTGGCAAACCATCCAGTCCCAGTTGGACTTATTATTTGCCAAAGTACCTGTAACGAGGCCACCAATCGCAGTTCCTCTAGATGTAGAAGGCGCAGTCCAATGACCTCGTCGCGTGTTCTGCCTACACCTGGGTAGGATTCAATGATCCCCGTAAATATTGTTGAGGATCTGAAAGCGAGGGAAACCTCAAGACTTGTGAAGTGTATAAATGTTAAAAAATCCCCCATATTCCAAGAACATCCCAGGTTCTGTCATCTTAAGGCGCCTGAGGCATTCGTAGAGCTGGTTCTAAAGCTGGGCCCCTCTGGGAGTATAAAGATAGTTAGGGCTAGTAACTGCACTGCCTGCACCCCTTCAGCCAAAATAAGTTTGCCTTTTTTTAAAAAAATCGTTTATTTTCAGCAGATTTCTACATAGAAAAGTATGTTCAGCGTATCCTGCGCCTTCTCGCAGTTCCTCCCCGACTTTTGTAAGTGCGAAAGCAAAATAAACTACGATATGCATCACAGCAGCATTTGCACTTGCTCACACTGACTATTTTTTTCTAGCATTCCCCCTTTTAATCTCACGAGCTAATTATCCCGTGTCAGCCTCCGGCCACAATTGTACGACCTTCATAGTGTCCCACACTGTACTAGATCGGGAGCTGAGTCCACATTCAACTGAAAGAATTCCTCCAGAATCAGACGCCAATTTTAAACAGTATCCATTAGGGGCAGCCAGAGTGTGCATTAAAGTCTCCACCGCCTCATATTCTGCCTATGGCTAAACATCGAGAATTTTCCTCTGCAATCCAGCAATTGGCGAATGACCAGAAATGGAGCGTGTAAGATACACAACGTATTTAGTAACTCCATTGACAGACCGCCGCTGATTACCCAAAGCCAATCAATTCTAGACAATGTGCGTTATACGAACTTAGAATAACAGGAATAGGTGCACTCATTAGGTGTTTAGCACGCCAGATGCTACAGAGTATCCAACTCTCCAATCAAATTCCAAAACTTAGTGTGGGTGTGAGGAGTCACTGCTGAGGGTAGTAGTAAAATTATTTGACTGAGATAATTTTATACCCAATGTGGGTCCAGCCACAGTGTATTAAAATCCCCCATAATAAGAACTGGGACATCAGGATAAACCATCCCGACAAAGTTAAGCACTGCTTTAACGGTACGTCAATTATAGGTGAAGGATATATAAATGTTTACCCACAACAAATGGTGTTCAAAGTATATATTTCGTACCGTACTACACATACTATATCTCCCCATCCCCTTCTCTCTCAATAGCCAGACATTTCAAAGGAATGGATTTATGGTGATAATGCCTGTACTCCCTTGGAATTAATTACTGGTGATGAAACAGACTCGGACGGCCAACCGAGCACCCATGGTCGCCCTTTGAAGCCATTTTACTGAAGCGACACCATATGTTGTATCTCGTATGAATAAACAATAAAGCTGGCTGATATTGGGAAAGACAAGTAAACGAGCGCATATCTTTTGTTTGGATTCACTCACGTCCCCTGACCTTCCCGGGCAGTCATGCCGTAGTTATACTTCATCCGCCATCTCACATCCTGTGTCCATTAATGAACTGCAAGTAAACTTTACACTGTCCAGATGACACACGGATGGAACCGTCCAACCTGCCTCACAAACAAGCTTAAGCAAAAGCATTCAGGAGCATAAATAAACCCTCCCCCTGCTCAGAAATAAAACACATTGTAACACCCCCACTTGTAAAATAGTTACAAAATACGAAGAAATTCAAAATGATGCAAACAATTGTAAACAGCCCTAAAAAATGGCTCAAGGTCCTCCATACGACCGTGAAAGTTGAAAGGCAACAGTTACCTAGCATAGAACAAGACTTAACAGTACTTCCACCAACCACCCCCTGCTCCTAAAAATGTACTTTTACATATTAAAGCAAAGAACGGGGTTGGAGAGCGCAGGACAAAAAAATAAAGCAAGAGAAATCAGGAGGGGAATGAAGAAAAGTGTACAGTAGCGGTGAGAATCACTTATCTCTCCTGGAATCCACTGGAGAGCTGTCGCTTTTGATGAGGGAAATCATTCTGGTCAACTTCCACTGGCATATTGTCCTCTTGGAGTTTCAAAAAAGGAAATGCGTAGAGTTTAAAGCCCCCACTCGGAGTCTGGTCTGGAGAATAGCATGGCGATATGCACCCGAAGCGCCCGGAGCCAGGCCTCTTGGACATCACTGGGAATCAGCGCATCTGAGTGGATAGTTCATTTTTGCAACCTCGTGTAGATGAAATCCGGATAACGGAGATCCGACAGCCGTCCACCATGACGTCCTGCTGAACGGGCGCGCAATTGCGCAGTATAGTGTACCGTCTATCGCTTTAAAGTGCAGCAGCTTAACCACACTGGATATCCGTATCAGGGCCTCCATGAGCGTAATGGGCGCATTTGGGACCGACTGATGCGCCCTACTCAACTGCAAACCGAGTAATTAATAGGATTCCTTTCCAAAGATATTAGTGAGTCCAGGTCTCCAAAGAACTCTGATTGGTTGGAGCCATCTGTTTTTTACAGGGGCAACTCCCACGATGCGCACATTGTTGCTCAGAGCGGGAGCGATCTCCAGATCCATGCCTGTCTTGGCGAGTAGTAGCCTTGAACACCTGAGAATGCGACTCCCCAGTCCCTGCTGCAACGGAGTTGACATTACGATCACCAAATCACAGATTCTGGTTCAGCAGCTTTGACCCGACTCAGCAAATCATCTGCATATCATGCCGCATGAATTGTTTGAATATACACCTTTAAGACCACCAACTGTGATATGTCAGGGTGGATAAAGCAGTATGGGATCGCAGTTGAGTGGGAACACTTGAAGCACATCCATCAGTCGGTAGGCTCCTTGAAATCATGCTGTGCATGTAAACTAGGAGAGAACCTGAGTATTTGTGTTTAGGTCCTGGCTCCTGAACATGCTGCTGCACTTATCTCTTCCTGATGGCTCTTGCTCGTCTGTCACAGCTACTGCGCTTGTCATATTTCCCGCATCCTGCTGTTGGCTTACTAGGGAGACTCTGTGCCAGAGAAGATGTGGAAGTGTTATATGGCATATTGGGTCTAATTTAGCCAGTGTCCCCCATGTTGTACCTCTGCTATGCTTCCCCTGCTGTTCTTTGCAGAGCCACGCGTTGTCCCCAGGGCTTCTTGTTCGAGCTATCACTCTCCACCTTTCTGTGCTCCTTATAGTTGCGGTGAGCCATCTGCACCACGAGGTCTGCAAGAGACCAGAATCCTGTCAGTGAGTATGAACAACCAGCTCGCATGTTGTCCATGGAGTTTGTGTAAAGTCCTATGCCTGCTCCAACACAGGATTTACAGGAGCAAGTGCTGGAGCTCCTCTTAGATGCTGCCGCTCAGCTTGCCAGTCAGGCTCCGCCCCGCCAATATGGTGCTTAACCCATCGCTGCCCGGGGATAAAGCAGCAGGCTCTCTTCAGGGGACTATGCATCAAGCCTCTGCAGGGGACTCTCCACCAGGGCCTCCCCTGGGCGCAGATACCCTGGACTCCAGGCCCCCTCTTTCGCCCCACACGCTGGACTCAGGCAGTGGTGCCTTCTCCTGGCAGGGATCCCCTGCTCCCTCTTCAGCCCACCATAGCCCTCATCCCACAGACCACCACACGTGGACCGATCTATTACATCAGCTACCAACTAAAGAGGACTTGAGGGCCCTGCTTAGAGAGGTGGTTACTGCCCTCAGACAGGACATTAAGCAAATAGCGTCCCACGTGGAGATGCTGGAAGAGGATCATGATAATACACGAAAGTACGTTGCACAGATCCTCCCCTCTATCTCTGCACAGATTCTGTGGTCCGAGATCTAGCCCGACATGTTGAAGACCTTGACAATAGGGGGCGAAGAAACAACATATGGATCCAGGGGCTTACTGAAGCGCAGGGAGAGGAAATCTGCAAGCTATCTTGAACTCTATATTCAACCAAATTTTGGGGAATTCTCCCCCCCCCAACCTATCAAGCTCGACAGGGTTCACAGGGCGCTTCGGCCCAAAGGTTCCACCCCTCTTCCTCGGGATATCATCTGCTGCCTACATGACAATACGGTGAAGGAGGCCATTATGGAGAAGGATAGAAATCTACGTAACATTGATTACCAAGGCGCCCCCATTCAAATCTTCTCTGACCTGTCCTGGCATACATTGCAAAAAAGGTGCCACCTTCGACCGCTCCTGGCTATCCTAAAAGAAAAGCGCATCCAGTACAGATGGAACTTTCCATTCGCCTTCTCGGCACGGACGGCGGGTCGATCAGCAGTTCTCAGAAGCTTCTCGGACTTGCCGATCTTCTGCAAAACACTCCACATTCCTACTCCAAAGCTAGACTATTGGGAACTTTCCGCTCTTCCACCTCCACCACCTCCAGTCTGGCAGTCAGCTACAAATCATAAGGGACGCTCTCCAGGTGCCTCTCCCCCAGCTCAGAAAGCCAGGCACTTGCCTCCTCTCTAGGACTGGGACTGAGCAACGGACAGCTGAGTAGAAATTTTCATATGTCTATATGGGACCACTGTTTTCCTTTCTCACTTCTTCATCTCGTATTTTGATTTAGGGCTTACATTGTTTAGTTTTAAATTTAGAAGATAGCCTGTTGGTTGTTTGTACCATGGATCCATTTTGAGTTGTGTGATCTACCTTTCTTTTCTTCCGGTATCTCTCTCTTCCCTCTCGTGGTTGTCGACCAGAGGGAACAGAGAAGGTTCTTACCTTTTGGGAGGGCGGGCTTCTGCTGACGGCCTTGCTGGGCCCTCAGTGATAGTCCGTAATAACCTCCAAGCCTCCAAATCCCGGCGTATTCGCGCCTAAATAGGGGCAATAGCCCCCAATTTCCTCTTTGATTGTTGCCTAGCGCCAGGTGTATATATTTACTCATTGTCGTGATTATCTATTGTCTTCTCCCCTGTTTGTCTAGTCTGTGCTTGTCTGTCCCTTCCCTATTGTCTCTTCTTCCCTTCTCATTCCCTCTCTCTGGGAACTTTAACTACACGTTAAATTCGGGGGGATAGTTGCCTGATATTTACGTCTTCACTGCGCGCTGATTAGTTTATATATCATTCTCCTCTCTGCCCTTAATCATGGTCCGCTGTGTTACCTTAAATGTCAAGGGACTCAACTCCAATGTTAAGAGGAGGTTGGCCTTGAGGGAATGCCGGTCTTTACGGGCAGACGTAGTCTTCCTACAGGAGACTCATTATGACTCCAAGGGATCGTTCAACTTTGCCAGACACAAGTACCCGCCTGTCTTTTCTGCTTTTAATGACAAGAAAAAAGCAGGTGTTGCAATACTGATATCCAAAACTTGCCCATTGCAGGTGCAGGCGTCCTTGATCGATCCAGCAGGGCGTTATATCCTTCTTAAGGCCACGCTTGGTGGAAAGCCGATCACCCTGTGTAATGTGTATGTGCCATGTTCGTCTCATATATCTTTCTTGCACAAAGTGTTTGCCAAACTGACTAAATTTCCCTCCACGGCCTTGCTTCTGGGCGGAGATTTTAACTTAATTTTCTCAGATTCAATGGACAGGTGTGCTGCAGGAGGGAAGGCTTTGGGTCCGACTTCGGTTAGGCTCTTAGCAGCCTTCAGAAGGCTCATCCGATCTCATGGGCTCTTTGATCTCTGGAGGGTGAACCATCCTTAAGACAAAGAATACTCTTTCTTTTCCCATTCTCATCAGACTCATACCAGGCTCGACTATTTTTTCAGCAATGTGTCGGCTCTTCGTATGCTGAAGAGTTCCAGTATTGGGCCTATTACCTGGTCCGACCATGCCCCAGTCACTGCCGACTTTGATTTCCAGTCTTCCCCACTACGATTGTGTCACTGGCGCCTAAATGAGTCCCTTATTAAAAAGCCTGCCCAAAGAGAGAGACTGCGTGAATCCCTCTCTTCATATTTTGAGCTGAACGAAGGCACGGTCTCCTCGCCCTCCATCTTGTGGGAAGCCCATAAGGCGGTCTTCCGGGGCCACTGTTTTGCACTGGGAGCCCAGTTGAAAAGGGATTATTCAGAAAAGACCAATACCCTCTAGGCGCTCCTTAGGAGGCTCGAGGGGAGGATGTTCCAGCATCCCAGGGTTTCTACGCTCAGGCGCATTGTCGTCATACGCAATGACTTGAAGGACTTGGCGGTATGCAGAGAAGAAAAACTTCTCCTTTACTCCAGACAAAAATACTATGAATACGGTAATAAAGCCCACACAATACTGGCTAGCCAGCTGAGGGAGAAATCGTCTAACTCTATGCCCCAGGCCCTTAGAGATAAGGATGGTACCCTGAGATATGACCCGAAATCTATTGCTAAATTGTTTCTCAGCTTCTTCTCAGATCTTTATTCACTGCCCTTGGCTCTCCTGGCCCAGAGGGACAGGGCCCAAAAACTGATACAGGATTTCTTGCGCCAATGTTCGCTGACGCCCCTCCCCCGGGAGGCCCTAACTTCGTTAGGTGCCCCTATTCAAATGGAGGAACTATTAGAAGCCATTAAGACCCTACCATCAGGTAAGGCGTCTGGACCTGATGGTCTCCCGTCTCTATATTTCAAGGTATATTCTGAAACCTTAGCCCAGTACATGTTACAGCTTTATAATTCTTTTATGGACGGGGCTCCCGTTCCTGACTCCATGTCCCATTCCCTTATCACCCTCATTCATAAGTCAGGCAAGGACCCAGCAGATAGTGCCAACTACAGACCGATTGCCCTTCTCAATTCGGACCTGAAAATATATACAAAAATCCTAGCCAACAGATTAAATCAATGGCTCCCCCAGCTAATCCACAGGGACCAGGTGGGTTTTGTTCCATCTCGGCAAGGGGGGGGATAATACGAGGCGCACGATTGACTTGGTGGACGCGGTTAATCATCAATCGGCAGGCCCTGCTCCTTGGTCTGGATGCAGAAAAATCCTTTGATAGGCTAAGCTGGCCGTTTCTTTTTGAAACATTATCGGCATTTGGCTTTTCTGGCTCATTCTTGACGGCAGTGGGGGGCTTATACCGGTCGCCAACTGCTGCTATTAAATTGCCTCACTGCACATCAGAAACTTTTCGAATCCGTAATGGTACCAGACAAGGGTGTCAGTTGTCTCCGCTTCTATTTGCACTCTGCATTGAGCCCCTTGCAGCCGCTATTCGAGCCAATCCCGACATTAAAGGCAACCGGATCAGGGATAGGGAGTTTAAGCTGTCCCTTTTTGCAGATGACATTCTTCTGACACTAACGGAGATGCACACTTCGTTGCCGGCCGTCCACACCCTACTTGCCGAGTTTGGAACCCTATCTGGGTATAAAGTAAACACCGCTAAGACGGAGGCCCTCAAATTAAAAATTCCCCAGGAGGCCCTGGTCTCTCTCAAACACAACTACCCCTTTAAGTGGCAAACTCATTCTCTTAAATACCTGGGAACGCAGATTACTGCTCAGTATAACTCGCTCTATAGCGCAAATTTTCCTCCGCTCTTTAAAGAGACTAAGAACCTGCTCTCCAATTGGCATTCCCTCCCGCTCTCTTTCTTTGGGAGAATAAACGCAGTCAAGATGTCCATACTCCCCAAACTCCTTTATCTCTTCGAAATTCTCCCGGTTGCGGTCCCACTGGGGGAGCGGCGTTCCATCCAGGCAGCCACCCTTCGATTTATATGGGCGAAGGGCCGGCATAGGGTGGCTAAGACGGTGCTCGTGGCCAGCAAACAGAGGGGTGGTCTGGCGGTCCCCGACATCCTCCTTTATTACTGGGTCTCTCACCTGCGCCGCATTCCCGCATGGTCTACCCTTCGAGCGTACTCCAAATGGATGGAGATCGAGAAGCTATGGCTCGCTCCAATCCATCCGAATGAACTCCTTTGGCACTCTGGGCCCTTGCCTGATCTGGGCTACCTATTAGGCCCTATTAAATTTACCCAGCAGATCTGGAATCACTGTAAGAATAGATTCAAGTTAGCCTGTAGGGCATCCCCAATGGTCTCCTTTCTACGCACTCCCTTGCTTCCGACTGGTTCGTCGAGGCTGGTTGTGGGGCATGGTCTATTCCGATTTGTGGATATTGCCAGGGCTGAGGATCGGAAACGGATTCCATTTTCAACTCTCCAGAGAGACTATCAACTCCCAGAGAGATCGAGGTTTCACTACTTGCAGAGATCGCACCTCTTGTCTTCTATGTTTGGCACGTCCACATTATCTATACCTACTCGATTTGAACATATATGTAAGGCAGGTCACTCCACTAGAGTGCTTATTTCAGCGCTCTACGCCATTCTCTCAAACCCATCTCCTGATGAAGCCCCAACACATAGATACATGGCGAAATGGGAATCTTACCTAGGCAGGGACATTCCCTACCCGACATGGCAGGCCATAAGGAAGGCTGCAGCCAAGTCTTCAATCTGCACCACATATAGGGAAAACTTATATAAAATACTGCTTTTTTGGTTCCACACTCCTGAAGTCCTACATAAGTGGAACCCACAGCTCCCTCAGACCTGTTGGAGATGTCATTCCTCTATCGGGACACTCCCCCACATCTTCTGGGATTGTCCGCTAGTTCAGGGCTTCTGGTTACAGGTGCAGGACCTCCTGCACAGTGTCTTGGCGGTGAGGGTTCCCCTTGACCCTCTAATCTACTTGTTGAGCGGCCCGGTGCAGGGTCTCTCTGGGGCCGATTCTTCCTTAATGCTATACATCCTGATGGCGGCCAGGTGCCTGATCTCGGGGAGGTGGCGCCAGACCACGCCACCAAATGCGGAGGATCTCTACCAAAGAGTTGCAGAAATAAGACGAATGGAATATCTGACGGCCTCCCTGCACAACAGAATAGACCTGTTTGAGAGGACGTGACTTGCCTGGGATGTCTATCGAACCATGAATCCTGCATAACTCCTCTCGGGCATTCCTGAAGCACTCCCCCCCACAACCCCACACCCTACCCTGACCCTTTTTTCCCTCTGTCTGTACGGTTACCGATCTTTATGTTTTATGTTTCATATCCTTAAGACTTAAAGGTTGAAGTCACTGATTTAAAGTTCAAACATTTGCACCTAATGTTATAAACGTATTCTTTAAAACCCTCAAGATTTTCAAATGCTGCATATTTAACTTAATCCTTATATGTTTCTTCACTAGACGATTTCTGTTAGGCTTGTATGCTGAATATCTCTTGTAGTGTATACATGTATACAATGTTTTTTCTATCTATGTTGAAAAATTTAATAAAACTTTCAATAAAAAAAAAAAATATGTATAAAAAGTATATTAATATTTATTTGGCCCATTCTTTAAAAGTTATAAAAAACTATTTATCGATCACCAGAACAAACATGGTTAGCGCGTTTCAGGTCTAGCTGTTGTCCCTTAATCGTAATGTTAGGATTAAGGGTCAACAGCTAGACCTGAAACGCATCAACCATGTTTGTTCTGTGACCACTAAATTGTTTTTTTATAACTTTTAAAGAATGGGATACAGATTCATATACTTTTTTTTTTTTTATACATTTTTGACTGCCAGAGGAGCCTGTTTTTCTATTGGAACTTGCAGCACAGTGCAAATCAAGTGAATCGGGCTGGCTGAAGTTTCCTGCACAGCATAGTGTAAGGGAGGGCCAGTGTTCAGAAAAAAATCAGTGAAGGGGATGTAAAACTATATTAGCAACCTTTAAATTCTTAGAATTGCAAAGAGTTCCAGAGGCCAGACCCACTGATCATAAAGTGTTCGGAACATTCCTGCAACATAAAACTTTAGCAAAAATGGTTAAACCTCAATGGCACTGTACTAGCAACTTTATCACAAAGCTCTGGTTTTAATTATCCTTCTACAGTAACGGCAAACACTTCACTTTAATAATCTCTTCCTAATCTGTCCAACATGATTTATGTTATGTTACAATAATATCCAAGAGCCAGCAGAAGATCCCTATCAAGAGGAGAGGTTTCACTTGTGAGTGACACTGGTTAGCCCGGTTGTCAATTTACTTACACATTTCCCGGAGGAATAATAGAGCAGATCACAGTGTAGATTTTTAAGAGAAAGTGTCCCATTAATTCTTTTAAAGATGAAACACCAAGGCGGGAGGTCTTCTCTAAGTCTTTATCACATACAGTTTAAATGTAGTAATATAGGGGATCCTGTAGAATCACTTCATTTGACTTGTGACCATGCTTGCTGAGCAGGAGCAGTTCAGATTTTATGGCAACAATCCTTTCCCTTTAACCACTAGTGATCAAATACAGCCATAGTTCCATTAAATGTAAAACCTGTGTGGAGCATACTGGATGAGTATCCTTGTCTTGTGGATGTTGCAGAAACATAGCCTTAGGCTATGTCTACATGGCATTGTTAAAATGCCGTTGGAAATCAGACGGTATTTTAACACCGCCATACTGCGTTTTTTGTCGTGGCTTTTATGGTCGGATTTTGGCCAGCTCAGATACATTGAACTGAACAAGAATTTGCCGTAATACGGCCAACTATAGAACATGTTCAATAAATCGGCAGTTTAGAAATCTGACAATAGAAAATCGGAGATTTCCTATTGAGGTCTATAGGGATGGTTTACAGTCGGATTTTCGCGGATTCCAAATACTGAATCCACTTAAACATCTAACAAAAAACGAGTGCTGTGTAGACATGGCCTTAATTGCTCTGAATAGGTAGCTGCAACATGAATAAATACTTAACAGAAATGTCAAATAGGATCCCCGCCCTAATCGAGTATAAAAGTAATTAATTGATGGCTACTATCAGTTATGAGAAATGTTGGACGCACCTTATACAACGGGGAAGATCTCTGGTCTCCCGTAAGCTCCATGGGAGCCACATCTTCATTTTTGATTATGTTGCTTGATTTGTGTGGAGATCCTCGAGCAGGTGGAAGCAAACCCACTTGTTCAATGTTACACACAGGTGGGGTCACGGCTGAGAAGAGAAGAAAAAAATATAAACTGCATAAGACACTTCAGAAACAGTCTGCCTGCGGTTACAGCTCCCAGCGACTCCCAGTAAAGCACAAAGTCTCTAGGACCGTTACATTGTAAAGGAACCTTCTAGATAAAACGTTTACAATGCGGCCTACATATTATGGGGATAGCGATTTGTGTCAAAAGTATTGACAAACATGCTTTATACCATATTTATTACATATTTCAGACAGTTTTTAGAGACTACTGCATCACGTCTGAGAAAAGTGGTGTGGCCTATTGGAAAAAGGGTGTGACACCATATGTGACACCATGCACTAACATTTTGGTGCAATTATTAAACGGAGCCAACTAATAAAAGGTGTAAAGTTCAAAGTTTCTAAAAATGCACCAAATTTATCAACACTGGGATCAATCTGCATTTTCAGACAGACTAGCCAAAGTTTACTATAAGTATTAGACAGTTTTAGGGTAGGTTCACATAACATCTTTTTCTGCACCGACACGGATAACACCAAGAAAGCGTTGTATTCTTACAGAAAATTCCGGCTTGCCAACAATAAAAGGTGCAGACTGCCTGAGGCAGATTTCTCGTTCCTATACTTTAGTATCAATATGTAAAAACACCTCAAGAAATTGATGTACCCTGTGAAATTAAAAGTGACTGCAATGGGGTCCAAGCATATTTTTGAGTCCCCTAAGGATGCCTTGGCGTGGTTAGATGCTAATGAGAGATCCCTGCGGTCCAATGTTCCTGATGGATGAGTACACACTGTGGAGATTACATTTGGACCTCTGCCTTCACATGCTAGTGACATGTTCTATGAATCACTGTCATACTTCAACCCTTCAGGCCCTGCTGTCAGTTTTGTCCAGAGTGATGTTTAAGTAAAATTTACTACTCGCAGGATACCCATAATCTACTGACTTGATAAAGATACTACTCATCTAAGCCACTGCCAAATATTCAATCAGATTTCCACAGCATTTACAGGTGGCCCTTAGTGGAACTAATTTGCCATTTTTGAAAATGCAAAGGGAACCAGTAAATGCTGTCCAATTGCAAAAACAATTTACACAAATTCTACTCTTCATAAGTGGGACAACTTCAGGGGGTGAGACATTTGAATTAAACACTTTCATTTTTTCACCTTGTGCTTAGGGCCATCCAAATGTAGACCCCTGGAACCGTCCAATAACCGTGCGAAAAAACATTCGGCACTTTACATAGACTCCAATAGTAAATTTTCTGACCTGCTATGTCGTTTTTTTGCAACATGTTACAAAAAATTGGAAGAAGCAAAACCGGGCAGAAAAAAGCAAACATTCTGTGGAGACTACAGAACGTTTTTACTATTAAAGTCTATGGAACCTGTTTTCAGCGGTTTTAGAAAATGAAAAACACTGACAAAACTACTGAAAAGCTGTGCTGTGGAGACATAGAATAAGAGACATGCTTTGTAACCACTTTGCACTCTGACCAAAGTATAAGAATCCCACATATAGGACTTCCCTTTATTAACTTAGAATTTCCTAATAGGGTATAAGTAAGGGTATGTTCACATGACGTTTTGGATCCGTTTTTTTATTTACCAGACGAGAAACTACATCCAAACTGCATCCAAAAAACGTATCCAAAAACGCAGCTCCAGATGCTTTTTTGGATGCGTTTTTCGGATCCGTTTTTTCAGGATATATACACAGGTTGTAGTTTGAAAAGGTAGAATCTTTAGTGTAACATACTTTACCCTTACATATGTATGTATGTAAGGGTATGTAATATACTAATCGGTCCCTAGAGGTGTCATTTAATCTAGTAGAACTGTTTGAACCTTAGTAACCTAATGACCTACATTTTCACTTAGAGTGGAAAGTGGTTAAGTAGTAGTGTAAGAGGAAGCCCAATAGAGAGAGCTATAACAGCATTTTACATGTGTTTCAGAGGAAGCCCAATAGAGGGAGCTAACAGCATTTTACATGCGTTTCAGAGGAAGCCCAATAGAGGGAGTTATACAGCATTTTACAGTGCGTTTTCAAGAAGTCACTAAGTAAGCGCTATATATCACATATTACATTTTATATACTATATATCACTTTTATATATATATTGAATGATATAAAAGCAGTTTTTTTTAGTATAGAATAGGTGTTTATAGAAATTATAGAAGTTTTTAATAATACATTTATAAATGTTTTAGATAAATGGTTTATTATAGAATGTTGAGTGGTTTTAGTATTATACTGAAACCACTCAACATTCTATAATAAAAGTGATTTTATCAGCTCTGAGTGCCCTCAGGTTACCGACCTGCTCTGCCCTGCTGTTTGTCTTATCTGATAGCAGGGATGATTTGATCATGTAGGTTGAGAGCTGGACTTATCTGATCTCACAAACAAGGAAGACTAATTACTTTTGTTTACTTTAGCTCTGAAGCTTCTCTGGACTAGAGTAGGTCTGAGTAATTAGCAGACTGTTGAATACCAGAGCTGCACATATATTGCAGCATATCACAGAAACATGTTAAAAGCAGGAAAGATAAGAAAATAATTACTGGATATCCCTTCATACAAGTTTGAACTGAAGCCCATTCGTTACAAGAAATCCAATACTGTGTTGGCACAACATTTTTGCATCTCCCTTTTAGTTAAAATCTAACCGGCTCATATGGGCTGGTGAAGAGGATGGCCACCAGCCAGCAGCACACACAGAATATTTGCTCAAAGACCAAAAATAGATCTGTTTAATCTGAAAAGAGGCAGAGTCTCGTTTGTGGCAAAACCTCACATCCCCATCTGTTCCCTCACTTAGCAGATACATTCGACTCTCTCTGTTCGCCCAATCTATGTGGGAACCTTTGAAAAGACTCCAAAGTACGGCCAGGAAAGAGTTCTAGAAGCTGAACATGACTGATCACAACCATGGCGGGGCCCTAGATCTCCTTCCTGTCTGGGGCCTCACAGGAAAAGGGCTCTGCATTTATCTGGGCACATTCAGTGGACGCTTATTCTGATCTCCTCCACATCAAAGAACTGACATTTACTTGTTAGATCAAAACCTGGAAGTGTTTTACATTAAAAACATGGTAATTAAAGAGCTATTCCAGTAATGCCATAAAACTGCCTGGAAACATGGGGTACAGGATTTTATACTACATAATGCTTTATCCATTTAAAGTGCAACTTCACTTTAAACACAATTTTTACAGTTCATTGTACATAAAAAGTTACTTGGCAAATGTTTTGCTTTACTGCTCTGGGGCTTATTTTAGGTTAACTACTTGCCCGCTGAACAACCATATATTCTCCTAACTGGGAAATGCTGTTTTACCTCCCTGTCAGTGGGGTTGCAAAGTCCTGTGACTTACTATTCAGCAACAGTCACAGTGAAGATCCTTAAAGGGGTTTTGTCAAGAAGTGATTTCATCAGCTAACAGGCTGAACTTGAGCCCTGAAAAGAGGGGCGTTTTGTTTCTGTGTTTAAAAAACAAGTGCCTCCTCTGTGATGTCATAACACCACCTCCCATGCACGTTCCCGAGGCTCAGTCTCTCTAGTTGAGCAAACATTGTTTTGCTAAATCACAGAGAATAACTATTGTGCACAAGTTAATGGGTTTTGTTTTCTCCCACTTATCTGCTCAGGAGAGAAGATAAGCTCCGCAGGCAGCATTATCTTTCATCTCTTCACTGCAGTCTGCAGGGAGAGAGGGTGTGGGGCTGAGCAGTGAGCCAAGGGAGCGTCTGCATTTTTACTCAGATAATTACATTACAACCAGTGGATTCTCTATACAGGAGACAGGATAATTTTTCCCCAGTCCCTTTAAGGCTGCAAGGAGGAGGGGGGGGGAAGAAGAAGGGCTGAGCAGGGAGCGTCCGCAATCTTTACTCTGATAATTACATTACAACCAGTGGATTCGCTATACAGGAGACAGACATTTTTCCCCAGTCCCTTCAAAGCTCATTCATGTTCCCTGCCATCAGATAAGAAGTGCAAACCACGCAAGCGCGGCCAGACCAGCTCCTGTCAGTGTCCTGATCGAGTCTAATGTAAACTGTCTGGAAACTAAGGGCATCTAATTAATGCTGTAGTTGTCACAGGCTTCACTTTTTTAATGACATATATTTAGAAAAGTGATTAAATACCCATTTTGGAGGATCCCATGTCAACATGAGATCGTGGCAAAACCCCTTTAAGGAATACTACCTTGTTGCCCCCTGGATCCCACAGTTAATAGCAACCGTGTTACTGAGGTTGTAGGAGATGGGAAGCAGACTGTCAAACAAGTGGTGCCCTCAAAAGGTCTCTAGGTCTACCGTGGGCAAATGTGAATAGACTTCAGCCATTTATTATCAGGGTACACCAAAGCATTATGCAAACATAAAGGGGTTGTCTCACTACAAGGATTGCTTTTTATGTTAAAGATCTTGCAAAAACAAGTCACTTTGCAATATGTGTCCATTAACAGTGTCCTACCAATTCCTAGATATCCCCTCTTGTTTAGGCTGCATCAGCTCCTCAGGTCGCTATAGATACAGACCTGTTCAATCTCTCATAATAGGCTACCAGTGCTGGTCACTTTAGTTACAGACTTGGCTTCTACTGTAGCCTAGTAGAAGCCAGTACACTAGGAGGCTGACACTAGGTGGAACCAAACGTCTTGGATCCGCCCTGATGGACAATATCCCTCCTGCTGACGGCAGGCTAATAAGTATTTTGCCTAGTGTCTGTAGGAGGCAGACGCTGCTCCGTAGCTCTGCTGAAGTAATTTTTTCCTTCGTTTCTCCCTAAGGTGGGTTCTTCGTTTCATATCAATGAGGACATAGTTCAGCCCTCTTTTTTTTTTTTTTTTTTTGACCTCCCCGCTCATCCTCGAGAGCGGGCATTACATTGTTTAGATTTTGTCACGGCCGTTCAGATTTACCTCTCGGCCACTGGACCCCTTAGGCGCTCTAATGATGTCAAGCATGCTGGGTCACGATACGCAGTTCAAACAAATCATACAAGCCCCCTTTTGAACACACTAAGCTGAAGCAGGACAAACCAGGCATGAAGTGCCGTTGTGGTAAAACCCCTTTAAAGGGGTTGTATCATTTCATTAAATGGTCTTCAGAATAAGGGGACAGTGAAAACAAACAACTTGCAATTGGGGTGTCATTAGCAAAGCTGTCTTGGGTTTTTACAGTCTCCCTTATCTTCTGTTTCTGTAATAAGTATTTCCCAGTGTCTGTAGGATGCACCCCTGTCCTGTCATTGGCCTCGTTTCTATTAATTTACATTCTGTCTGGCCCCTCGGTTGGATTCACGGGAGCAAGCGTTCTTGTCTCTCTCACTCAGAGTAAGGGACCAGCAGGAATTTCACTCTGCACAGCCAGAAGAAACACAACAACACTGCAGGGCTTCTACAATCAGAAAACAGCAGAAATGTGCCTCGATCCCTGCTTCTCTCACTCAGAGTTAGGGGCCGTAGCAATTTCACTCTGCACACCCAGCAGAAACACACTGCAGCTGATGATACAATCAGAAAACAGCAAAACTGTGCCATGGTGCCTAACTCTCCTGCATAGAAGGGAGATCTGTGCTGTTCATAGGAACACTGGATTCAACTGTAACAAACCTCCAGCTGAGAGAGGAGAAAAGATCATAGAAGACTGTCTAGATTGAATGCAGGTATGTGGTATTTAAACAGCTCTTACAAAATAAGACTGCAGGAAGAGGAACAGTGAGATGTGGACTCAGACAGAGAGGGGGGGGGGGGGAGAGAACAGGGCTCGGGAGCCAGCATGAACAGTGAAGGGGGGGATGATGTCATCATCCTTCAGTTAAGAAACACCCAGCTGGGAGGGGAAGAAACGCCCTTGGATTTGTAGAGCTGAGAAATTGAAAATACTTCGAAACACACGAACTGAAGAAGCGATATATCCCCTTTAAGGTTATTAAAAAAAATATATATATATACTTTCCAAGTGTTAAAAAAATAAACATGTAACTTCCCACAATTTTAATAACTCCTATAATAAAGTGAGCTTGTTATTTAAATGATGCCACTGAATAATACTTATCCCTCAAATAAAAAAGGCTATGTCCATATAAATGCAGAAAAAATAAATAAATGTCACAGTTGGCCTCTATGGAAGGTGGAGGGAGGTTGAATGTTCGTAAATAAGTGGTTAATGTTTTCAAAATTCTGTTGGTTGCTCTTGAGTGATTTAGCGCCACCCTGCTATCAACTATGTGATCTAACGTGCCTGGTGCCAACTGTATAACTCTCATCTAAGCCCCCACAATGTTTTTCTTTTCAATAAAGTCAGCAAACATTTGCACTGAGCATCCTGTCTAACAAGAATGTCACCTAGGACTCTGTAGCTGTGACCAAAAGTGTTCTTAGGCATCGCAGTAGGCCCTGTGTGTGTGTTTTTCTGGTGCAGTACTAGAACACAAACATAGTAGGCCATGCAAGGAAGGAGAACGTGAGGTGGGACAAATATGGAGGACAAGAGGACGAGTGCTTTCCTGTATTACTCTAGCACAGGAGTGGGCTGCTTTTCATAGGTGGTCTATGGTTGTCATTTATGCACCAGTCAACAAACCACATTACAAAGGAAGAACAGAATGAATATTAAACAAGGCACAAATAAAAAGACGGGTCTCCATGATCAACTACCTCAGGTTTTTGATTTTCTGAAGGAAATCTTAGCCACCCGGGCAGAGAAACAACTATAGATTCAAATGGTTCAACCTATAACTTAATGAAAACCACAAAATTAACCTTTTTCTGATCGTTATGAAGCCCCATCATTGTCAGGCTATAAGGATGTCTTAAATTAAAAATCATAGATTGTCATATTATGTTTTAAAATTACTTCATGCAGGATACATCCAGGCTTGATGTCCCCAGACTGGTCAGCCCTTTGATTTCAGCTCTCTGTAGTGTCCCTACCTAAATGGTCCATCGTTGACCTAGTAGACTCTCTGGAACACATGTACGAAATTTGGGGTTTAAACGGCAAATTTCATGCGCATAATATTAGTCTAGAATGCGCCTGATTTATGAACCCGCTCTACATAAATCAGACACAATCTAGCGCTTGGTATGACATTTCTGGCTCCGGTAGACCACTTTCAAAGTGGTTTACCTCTTCAAGCTGTAGAACTGCCTAGAACTGCCGTAACAAAACTATAAGTCTATATCTTTGCTACGGTTCTAGTGCGCCCCGCACGCCCCCGAAATAAGGCGCAGTACAAAGTGCTATGTAATGCGCCTTGTAATGGCGTGCGGAACTTTTAAAAATGTAGCGAACTGGACTGCGCCTGATATCGGGCTGAAAAGACACCAGATATCTAGCGCAGCCCCATTCATACATGTTGCCCTTTATGTCTCGGAGACTCAACACTCCCAACTTTCTATACCCTTGCCAGTCATGGTCAACCTCAGTCCCATGGTCAAGGTTATAAATATAATACCACCACACTACTCTTGCAAACAGTTACACTGAAGGCAAGTACCTAATTAGATTAGAAAAAAAAAGTAACTGTAGGTATCATTATTTGACAGAACTTATTCACAGCAATTTAAAGACCTTTAACTCGTATGACAAAATTATCTGTTCTCTGACCCTTGTTTCCAGTGTCACATGTACAAGGTGTAGGCTGTCGATGGTGTGTATAGCGCTACGGGAAAAATGAAAAGTACCATTTTTGTACAAAGGAACTTAAAGATACTGGACTAGTTACCATCTGACACCCAACATGTTATAAACTGTGAAGCAAAGGTTGAGTCGGTCCACACTCATCCTCAAAGTTAGCAATGTAAAGGAATCCAAGGCATCTCCACAGCTCAATATTTCTTCATCATTGCTAGTACATCATACAAAAAATGTGCAACGTTTTGACTAAGTCTTTAATTAAGCAACTTGTCTCATAAAGGCTTGTTGCGAGTCAAAAAGTTAAAATAATAAAATATTCGGCTGTATAGATGCTGTCGCCTTGGATTGCTTTATTTACCCAACATTTGATAGGAATTGCCCTTTGGACATTTACTACTTGACAACTGTGTCCCTTTGCTGGCACCCCAAGCAATCAGCTATAAATTATAGGAAAACTGGCAGTAAGTGTTCAATTTTCCTGCAGCGCCACCATAGAGGAAATGCTGCCTTCCACAGTTCTCATTCAAATCAGTGGATTGTCTGTGTAGTGTAGGACAGGACCTCCAGAGCGAGATATTCTTGTAACCACTTTGTACACTGGCCAAGAGATGGGGATCCTGAACAGCAACCCCTCCTCCCTTTATCTGTATGAACTCAAAATTCCCTAACAACGTACATAAAAATGGCTTTTCTAAACTAGACAAATCCTTTAAGTCTTACCGGGTTAACGTGAATTGGGCCCTCTCCATTGTTTTGTGCCACTACTTGCCCTCAATGGTTTCAAGGGGTTGTCTCACTACATTGATTTAACTCACCTCAGTCCTGTTTTCACTTTGAATTTAGGGGCGTGTATACTAGCTTCCACTAGGCTGCAGTAGAAGCCGGGTCTGTAGCAACCAGTGCTGGCAGCCTATCATGAGAGATTGAACAAGTCTGTAGCTATAGCGACCTGAGGAGCTGATGCAGCCCATACAAGAGGGGATATCTAGTAATAGGTAGGACACTGTTAATGGACATATATTGGAAAGTGACTTGTTTTTGCGAGATCTTTAAGAAAAAAAGCAATCCTTGTAGTGAGACAACCCCTTTAACTCACAATTGTTACCTTACCCTTCTTTTCCTGATGTGCTTCTTCGACTAAACCACAAAACAGTGATTCCTTTTGTTTCCTAGTTTTCCTTTTTACCCCTCTCATCCTTCCGATATCATATCCATTGACATAATCTAATGTTTCATGCTTTTTGTGGCATTTACATGCTGAAGAATGGTTGTTCTACATCATCTTACAGGGTCCCTGGCTGCTAAATGCTTGTCTAGCCTCTATAATATTTTCCTTTTTTTTGGTCTATGCCATCTCTTCAGGTCGGAATTTCTATTTGAGGAAATTATGAGGCATCTTATTTTTTTGGCCGGTCTCGGACAGGAAAAACAGGAACTGTTTCTAAGCCTCTCTGAGGTTTTCAAAGTCATTTTAAAAGATTTTTTTCATACAGAAGTTCCTTGGCAAAGACTCTGTGTCTGTCTCGCTATTCTGAGCGGGCCACAAACACTACGTTGTTTTGTGATCGTCTGGCACAGAGAATACCTCTGCAGCTGGATAGCATTGCCCTGCATCAACATGTCCCCCGTCACCTGGACTATGCACTTTCTATGGGTTTGGAAGTTCCCACCAGTGCTTGTGTGTTTAAGGAATTAGTGGAGGATATTTGCCCTCTCCGTTTTCTATCTCCCCTTTATTCGAAGTCACAAGTCAAGTCCATTACATCCACCATTCACAAAACCACATTCCATAGCTCCAGCCTGTGAGAATGGGAATGCAAATCAGTCTACCAAAACACGAGTCACGCTGGAGCCCAGAGGGGACTGGCTATAAACAGCTTCACGACCCAGTTAATGCCCAGCCGTACTGTAAGCAATGCTCTGTGGTCCCAGGTGACCTCGTGAAGAATACCAGCTCTCAATCACATGTTTGTCATTTTCCTACAGTGTGACTTGATACCAATGATAAACAAATTAAAGTACATTTCCATAAAACAAAGCAGTATGGAAGCAAACAAAAAAGGACAGGAACAAGAATGTGACTTCTTACTTATATGACAAAAACGGCAAACAGACAAAAATTAGCCAGCCCCTTCACTCACAGCTGACAGCTGCAAGCCATAGCTTTGAGAATATTGGCCTACATTAATATGTACCATATACTAACCATACATAAATTGTGAGGTTTACCTGCACTTAAAATACAGCAGCACCTTGTAGGCACTAAAACCCATATAGATATTTAATTCATAGAAAATGTAACCTGCAATACTGCGGTCTTCTCCACATGCTAAAAAGAGGGGCAAATCTGGAGTTAGGGACCCACCTGATGAGGTTACCTTGACACTGTGGGTGTGCAGTCCTGATTTGATCAAAGTGTGCACTAAAAACCTTTTTACATGTATAAAAACCTATTAAAAAAGATAGAAGTAAGGCAGCAAAAATTTTACAAAAAATTCGATGTCTGATTGGTTTTTAGCTTCTACAACAGGCATCCTCAAACTGCGGCCCTCCAGCTGTTGGGAAACTACAACTCCCATCATGCATTTATATAATCTATAGCAGTAGGAATGACGGGAGTTGTAGTTTCCCAACAGCTGGAGGGCCGCAGTTTGATGATGCCTGGTCTACAAAGTGCTACTGTGTTTTTCTTGCTGGTAAACCTCAAAACCATGTAGTTCTGATACATGGTACATACACTAATAATGGAGGCCAAAATTCTCCAAGCTGTGGCGCTGCAGCTGCTGGGGGTTGTATCTTTTAAACAGTTGATGAAAGATGGTCCGATGACTGGCACCACCGCCAGTCAGCTGACTGAAGGGGGTTGCAGTGCTCAGGCGATCACCCCCCTTTATTGCTTACTCGGCAGTGCTGCTTGTGGACTGCAGCATAGTCACTACCGAAAATAAGGTGCCGTGTCTGGTAAACAACAAAGGGATTTGGCTCCGGCTTAAAAGGGTTGTCTCACTACATTGATTCATCTCACTTTAACCCTGTTTTCTTAGTTTCACTTTGAATTCAGGGGCGTGTTTACTGGCTTCTACTAGGCTGCCGTAGAAGCCAGGTCTGTAGCTATAGCAATCAGTGCTGGCAGCCTATCATGAGAGATTGAACAGGTCTGTAGTTATAGTGACCTGAGGAGCTGATGCAGTCCATACAAGAGGGGATATCTCAGAATAGGTAGGACATTGTTAATAGACATATATTGCCAAGTGACTTGTTTTTGCAAGATCTTTAACCTAAAAAAGCAATCCTTGTAGTGAGACAACCCTTTTAAGCATAACAGACCCTTCCCATCAATTGATTGATGTGGGTGTCAGAAAGCAGAACCCTAACAATATTAGGGTATTGAGGTGGGACTATTAACAGTCCCAGAAACGTTAAGCTGTAATGGGGCATAAGGAATTAATAAAAGAGTTTCTAGATCCAGTTCCCACTCCAGAACGCCCACAATCTATGGTTTAAAGAGTTTTGCCAGTCAATAATATCTGACTGTGGCAGTTCTCAGCAGACTTCCTATACCCAGTTAATTGCTTGGAGTGCAAGTGATACACAAAGGAGCTGTCCAAAGAAAAACACATCCTTTATGAGAAAGACAGGAATGACATTCAGTAAAGGTATTCAGCAAAACATCACTGAAAAGGTCTTTAAAAACAAATGAATATTTCCAGCTTGTATGAGGAGGTTACTTGTAGACTGGACAGGGGTGAGTCATTGCATGAATTTTTCTTCTAAAGCATTTGATACTGTGCCGGATAAAAGTTTGGTCATTGAAATGGCTTGGGCTGGGGGAAATGTAAGTAACTGCCTCAGTGATAGAATGTGGAGGGTTGTTATTAAGGGTATGTTCATACGGCTTATTTGGGCACGCATTTCGCTGTGTAATTCGGCACATATTGCGCTTAATACATGGCAAGATGCGCGCCGCAATTACGGTAATCCATAGCTCTCAGAGAACTATGGATTACGCCTCGTCCCCCCGTGCGTACAATACGATGGTATTGTACGCGAGGGGAGGTGACATGTCAATTATTATTCATTATTAGTAATGAATGTCAATGGGGCCGGCGGGCTGCCTCCCCCTCCCTCCCCCCGTGGTTTGGGAATACACGCTGATCAGCGCGACTCCCAAAACACCCAGCGTACTGCAGAACGTACTCTACGCACCGCAATTATGCCGTGTGAACATACTCCAGTGGTGAATACTTGCTTTGGCCCACAATTGCTAATGGGGGTACCTGAAGGGTTAGGCCCCATTCTTTTTCATATATTCATTAACGACCTTGCAAAGGGGTTGCACAGGATAAAAAAAAATAAAAGGATTTGCAGATGAGGACTTGACTTCAACCCCACAGTTTTTTGGTTTCTTTTTTTGCTTTCCTCTGGATTAGTACTGCAGGACAATGGGCTGAACTGGATGGATGTAGGTCGTCTTCAGCCTTAGGCTACGTCTCCACAGCAGAGGTTTCCCGTCAGATTTTCGTATTTTTTTATATTTTGAAACTGCTGAATTCTGACGTAAAACGTCCACCTAGACTTTACTAGAAAAAACGACCTGTAGTCTACACAGGTCTTTTTTTTCCTGCTTGTTTTTGGGCGCCGGCGGTTTTAGGAACATATGAAAAAAAATTTACTATTGCAGAAAATTTACTATTGAGGTCTATGTAAACCGCTAGACGGTTTATGGATAGTTTTTCGGCGCGGTTTTTGGATAGTTCTGCTGAAAATCTGCCCAGGTGTTTAAACAAGGTATATGAATTTTGCATACATTAAAAACTGCCCAAAAATATCCACAAACTAGACCAACATCCACGCCAAAAACCTCAACAAAAAAGCTAAAAACCGGAAACCCAGCTGCTTTGGACAAAAAACTGACAAAATACTCAGGTTCAAAGCAGTTTCTAGGTTTTGGTTTTTGACAAGTTTTTCGTCCTATGCTGTGTAGACTTAGTCTTTACCACTATGTTTGATATAGTTGGCTAAGCATAGAAATGTTCTCTGTACTATTGATGCTAATGTCAATCTGTAAAGATTCAGAAGAATTTTGGATTTAACCAGTTTGATAAACTATACAAATGTCTTTTTACAGAACTAGATATAAAACATTATCAGCATATTATTATTCTGTGCCGAATCACAAAGAATAGAAGAAATGTCACAAGGAACCTAAACAATATAAAATTCTGTTTTCTGGTTACCTATTAAGAACAGGAGACACTCAGACCTTTGTATTAAAGGCGTTTTCTTATCTTGCACTTTGATGGCACCTACCTCAGGAACAAGCCCTCAAAAGTGTCAGCTCATAACAGAGCATCGCCCACACTCGCACAACTCTCCATTTTGTTCAGCGGGAATTCCTAGTACAGCTGAACACACAAGTAGTGCGCAAGCATGATTGGGGGCTCGTTCCCGAGACAGATGGGACCCGCACTTATCAGACTTTGATAGCATATCCTATTGATATGCCGTCAAAGTACAAGATGGGAATACTCCTTTAAGTCAGAGACTCATTATAGACAGGAAATGGTACATCCTTCATTACAATAAGGGTATGTTCACACGACGTAATTGTGGGGCGTATTTGCGCTTCAATATGCCCAAAATGCAATTATGGTAATTCATAGCTTATGCGCCATGAATGTCAGTGAATGGGGCGCCTCCTCCTCCCCGCCGTGCTTTAAAAGTATGCGGTGACCAGTGCGTAGTTCTACAAAAAACAACAACGGCGTATTGCAGCATATACCGTACGCGTTGCGATAAGCCATGTGAACATATGGTTACTGAATCTGCAACAGAGTGTAGTCAATGATGCATCGAGACGATAAATCTATTATTGCATATTGGCATATAAGGAGGAGGGGTATTACTGAGCTAAATAATATCCATGAAATATGCACACTAAATCTGCTCAGCAGGAACCCACAGGCTTTGTAAAAAGTTGCTGAGGCTGCACAGTTTAATGTAAGTCAGAGGCCTCCAACCTTATAATGGAAAATATCTAGTAATTTTACTCAAAATATTACAGATATAATAACCATCATTCTTGGCAGTCCTGGTTTCTGCATGTATGTATATGCATATTTGACTAGCCTAAGCATGCATGTTACTTCAACGTTTGCAGAAAAAGATTAGTGGCTGCCAGACTCTGCCTTGGCACCGCTTATCTACATAGAAAATATACTTTAAAAAAAACAACAACAAAAAAACCCCACTATCCTCTTGGATCTTTGTTCCCCAACATGCCAGGATCTGTGAAGCCTAAAAAGACTAAATTTTAAGTACAGCCTATTGAAATTGTCAGGATCCCCCAAAAATTATCAAATGTGTAAGAAGACCGTGTCAGTCTCAAGTAGAGCTAGACAAGTATATAAAAAAATTTACTCATCGGTGCTTTCTTTAACACCTCTTTTTATAAATCATGTTACTGGTCCTCGAAACGGAGTGAGAGGACTTATAAACATCTACCAATCTGGACTATGTATTATTTTGGCAGCTAGAAAGAGGCAAAGAAAGTTCTCACAACGGTGATCACAGATCAGAAGTAAAAAATCGTTTACTGTAATATTTATTGGAGTATACGAACTTGCACTATTTCTTACAATCGAAAATTTTTTACACACTGGTTAGTTGTAATATTATGTAGATCCCGGTCATGCATCCAGATGGGCTCTGACACACTGACTCCACAAGGTGGCTGAAGGTGTCCTGTGATATCTGGTATCAAGACCTAAGAAGCAGATCCTACAAATTGCTAGGTGGCGCTGCCATGGATATCAGCACATCTCACATATGCTCGATCAGATTTGGGTAATTTCGAGATCAGTGCCTTGAACTCTAAGGCCATGTTCACACGGCTTAAAATGGGCCGTATTTCGGTCCGTAATTAAGCGCCGAAGTGCGCAAATTACGGGCTGAAAACGGCTCATTCATTACGGTAATCCACAGTTCTCATAGAGAACTATGGATTACGTCTCCTCTCCCTGCTCGGCGAATCCGCCGGGCAGGG
The DNA here is from genome assembly GCA_025379985.1 of Phyllomedusa bahiana. Lineage (NCBI taxonomy): Eukaryota > Metazoa > Chordata > Amphibia > Anura > Hylidae > Phyllomedusa > Phyllomedusa bahiana. The sequence continues at coordinate 114,789 of JAODAL010003471.1, forward strand.
AGATGAGTGACATGTGAATTACCAGCGGCGTATACGCGCCGCTGGTAATGAATGTCTATGGGCCGGCGAAGTGCTGCCCCCCCCGCTTCCTCCCCCGCTCCCTGCCTCTCGGCGTTATTGATGGACTTAATTACGTCCCTCAGTTATTCCGTGTGAACATAGCCTAAGTCATATTCCACAAATTAATGCTGAAAAACATTTTCAGTGCTCAAGAGAATGTTATCCTGCTAAAAGAGGTCACTATCATAAGTTATAGTATTAGGGGTAGAGAGATTTTTGGACCGCACATCCTCACAACATACATTGATTTAATGCTTCTCAGCAAAATTTTTTACAAAAATGAACAGGAGGTTCTTAGTATACTTTTTGATCAAAACATATAGGCCTACTTGTCACTTCACGGCGACCTCTAATATTGTCATGAAGAAGAGTACTTGGGATGTACAACAATATTTAAGTGTGGTGGTGTGTGTCAAACATCCACATGGAAGCTAAAACCCAAGAACAGAACATTGCCTCTGCTGGTTTGCCTTTTCCCCACAATATATCCTGGTGTCATCTCCAGATAAGAGATGCAAGTCCACATGATTCATCATAGACCACTTTCTTCTATTGCTCTGTACAGTAGTTCTGATCCTTACATGCCCATTCTAGGTGCTTTAGCTGGGAGACACCAGAAGCATTCTGTTAAGCAGCTATACAGCTCATACACTGTGTGTTCGGACATCTATTATAGCCAGTATTTCTTTTTCTCAGTAATCTGATCTAATCCCAGAAGATGTACTGTAGTGCTGACTGACTACTCTTGGCTAGCTTCCACATGCCTCAGTGAGCCTGTGCACCCATGATCCTGTCCCCAGGTTCCTATTTTTTGGACTGCTCTTGGTATGTACTAACCACTGCTAAGCATAAGATCACCATTTTGGAGATGCTCTGATCCACTCTTCTTCCTATAGAACTTTTGCCCCTGTTAAAGCCCTTTCCTTATACTTGTCACTTTTTGCATCCAACACATCAGCTGTGTACGTTATGCCCTAGCCCTTGGCATGTGCCACTGTAGCTGATCAATGCTATTCACTGGTTTTAATGTTACATAGGTGGAGGTTACCAAGGGTAAGCAAACAATTTGATACTTTCAAGTTTTTCTCTGCATTCCATTGATAAAAGGTGTTTTCCAGGACTAAAACAATGACAGTGGGGTATAACCCGCATCGATTAGCCAAATGAAGGGCTGTAATAATCTATCAAGTGTTGTAGCCTCTTAGGGTTGACTTTGGCACTGGATTTACACCCCAATCCAGTGAGCAACATAGTCCCCTTATTAATCTGATCAGCGGCGTTGGGATCTCCAGTGATAAAACAAAGAATTATATGTTTAAGCCCCAGACTTTAATGCAATATGCTAGCTATATGCTATCAAAGTCTAATACATGCGGGTCCCACTGTAAGTGAGCGAGCAGAATGGGGAGCTGGTTGTGCTCGACTTTCAATTCTGTTCTACAAGAGATCCGAGTACAGGTGAACTATGTATTCAACTGTGCTTGAAACTCACATAGAACAAAATGGGTAGCTGTGCCCAAGTCCAACGGGGTCTTCATTGTGCCCTGTAACGTTTGGGGGCCAGTCCCTAACATAGGTGCGGGTCCCAAAGGTGGGACCCGCATTTATTAGACTTTGATGGCATATCCTAGCAATATGCTATCAAAGCCTGTGGTGGGAACAACCCTTTAAATTAGAATGTCTAGCGCAGGCATCTTCAAACTGCGGCCCTTCAGCTGTTGGGAAACTACAACTCCCATCATGCATTTATATAATCTATAATCGTGGGAATGATGGGAGTTAGTGTTTCCCAACAGCTGGAGGGCCGCAGTTTGAAGATGCCTGGCTAGCGCATTTGTGCTTTTAAACTACCAGTCATAAATTTACCTTTAATTCTACAAATATGAAAATGTAGTTAACTTTTAAATTATGAAGTAGATGAATACCTTTCATAGAGTCTTCAAAAGTACAGGACTGTGCTGGGCTGGATATCTCTTTCTTTATGAGAACATTTACAGGAATGGCTGCATAGAAAGTTAAAATCTCAGCATTAATAAGAGCGAATATAAACTCTGCTATATGAACTCTTATTTCTATCTCAATGTCCCCTTTGTGCTGGATTGTGACAGACATGCCAATGTTCTTCTCTGCAAAATACCAACATGCACTATGAGGGTAAGTTCAGATGCCGCAGCAAAATCTGTATGCGAGTCTGCGACCTGATATCTGTGCACCTTCCAAACAAAGGGGAGTCAATACAGAAATAACTGCATATGATCCCAAAAGTAAGAAGGATCATGGACTGCACAGATCTACAACATGGTAAAGAATAGCAAATGCTAATATTAGGTCTGTTCGTCAGTCTGCTGAAAGCATAATAACATGCCAGAAACAGAAGAGAAATATAACAAATCTAACCTTTACGCCTTATTTCTAATACAACTCCATCCTAGTTTAATCCAACTAGTGACAATTGTACAGTATAAGGCCCAGGTTACATAGCAAACTGCAGTTGTGTCAACCACAGTAAAATTGTGGAAGGACTGTCAATACAATGGTTTTCTGCGCTAATTCACAAATGACCTCTAAACAACATAGATGTGTAAAGAGTGGTACTTACATGGCTCTGGAGTGTATGTGAAAGGCTGAACTTCATGAGATCGACCTGCGTTTGTCACCACAAACATTACAACAGAAACTGGGGAAGTGATATGCTGGTCGTGGTAAGGAGGAACCTTCACTATAAGATGATTCTACGGCAAATAAAAACACAATATAGAGTTAAATGATGCTGAAAAGCTATCGACTAATGCATTCAATAAAGAAACAGTATATAGTAAGCTCCTATGGCCCCTAGTGGTGGTTTCAGGCAAGCAGAAGTTTATAGTTTAATTTACAACTGGGGATTGGGTGCTCTGTGTCAGGAAAACAGAGATCTGACCTCTAAATTGAGAGAGAATAAACCTAAATCGAGACTGAAAAATAGCCCCTAAAAGTGTTTCCCAGCTCGTTCTGTATTGGCGATTGACCTTCAAAGACATGTCCTGTGGTCTGACGAAACTAAAACTGGACTGTTGGCCATAATGACCATCGTCACGTTTGGAGGAAAAAGGGAGAAGCTTGGAAGCCTAATGGCCCGTTTACACGGCAATGGACACATACCGGTTGGTTTATTTGTCCGTTTTGTGTGCCGTAAGCGGAGAAAAGTCCTCCCCCTTCACATTCACTTGCACATATTCCGTCTGAAAACCGGACGGAAGAATGTGCATGTTGAATGTTAATTGGGCGGCCCGCGGACGGAAAAACCGCTGGGTTTTCCATAGGTGCCCGTTGTGCTCGTTTGCGGCCGGTCTTTCAGACGGTCTGCAAAACTGCAAACTGTCTGAAAAACCGGCCGCAAACCCATGCCGTGGGGACATGCCCTAAGAACACCATCCCAACTATGAAACACGGGGGGTGGCAGCATCATGTTATGGTTGTTTTGCTACAGGAGGGACTAGTGCACTTCACAAAATATATGGCATCATGAGGAAAGAAGATTATGTGGCAATACTGAAGCAACATCTCAAAACATCAGCCAGAAAGTTAAAACTTGGGCGGATTTTCCAAATGGACAATGACCCAGAGCATACTGCCAAACTGTTTACAAGTGGCTTAAGGATAACCAAGTTAATGTTTTGGAGTGGCCATCACAAAGCCCTGATCTCAATCCTATTGAAAATGCATGGGCAAAGCGGAAAAGGCAGGTGCAAGCAAGGAGACCTATTAAAGGGATTCTTCAGGCATAAACTTCCACACAATCTGATATTAGGCATGGAGAGACAACTGTAATCTGGACTCTGCAGTCTGACACCTAACAAGTATCATGCACAGGTACTATTCTAATAAATAGGGCCTGTGCACAATACTTGTTGGGCATTAGCTGCTTGTTGAGGCAACTTTGACACCAAGCATGCACTTGCATCTCTCCTCATTCAATGTCCGATCATTTGAGAGAGTATACATACCAGACCAGATAATGAAGACAAGGGGATTTGTTCCCACAAAATACAATTCAATCTCTATTAGATAACAAATTTGACAAACATTGTAAAATATGATTACTACAACAGATACATGGCTAGGCACAAATAGGGAGACCTATCCATCAAAAACCTGTGGCTGATACATTAGGGTGAGCTTATACCAATGCCGTGAGCTTTATATATTCTTTATATCTGATATTTATTGAGGAGGTTATTAGCACTAAGATAATGTTGTACTTGCACTTTAATATATTCATAGCTTGTGCTATTCCTCGGTTTTTGATGGATATATGACTTTTTGTCTTCCTATTTGTGCCTAGCCACGTATCTGTATTCGTCATATTTTACTATGTTTGTCAAATTTGTTATCTAATAAAGATTGAATTGTATTTTATGGGAACAAATCCTCATTGTCTTCATTATCTGGTCTGGTATGCAAACCCTTTGGAGTGATTAGTACCTCTCTTGATATAATAGTGTATACCCTACTTACTCGGCTAAATCTTATCTGGACCTTTTTTGGTTATACAGTTGAGAAAGTATGCCTGTACATCCTATTTAAGCAAAACTAAACTGAAACCATCATCTTGTACACCATCATAATGAGAAAGTAACTGTAGTGTAAATGTTAGGACAGTTAGCCCTGGATATAGTATTTTACCTGATGAAAGAGCTCCATGTCAATCTCAGCTTCGGCTTTCCACGAACTATCATCTGAAAAGGGAGACAAACAGAAAGCCACGATGTACATAAATCGACTAAGTATAAAACAGAACCTAACTTTACTACCTACAAAAATGATATATTACCAACAGGGACATGTACTAAACTTGTTGAGGGAATGGTTCATGTTATTTTTCCCCTTTCAGTTATGAATGACCAGTGTGCACCATCCGTATGGTAAGGTAAGAAGGCATCTCTTCTTGACTGCAATTGGAGACTGCACTTATACAGTCTCTCCCTATACTCATCTATATTCATTTTATGTTCGCCTCATACAGAAAAATCTTTAAAAACATCCCTACAGCCAACTACTAGGCAATAAGAGCTGATGGGCTCATCACCACGTTCATGTCTTGATATACCTGTGTCATACTTTAATGAAAAGCATTTGAGGACTATTTATCTGGGTTTTTTTCTTCTATCTTTAAACACTGAGCTTAAAGGAACTGTCCACTTTATAATAACTTAATAAAGTATGATTTTCTATTATATATAATAAGTAAAAGACTCTTGAATACACGTGTTAAAAATTCGGCTCTTGCGCCTCTTTTATACAAGTGCATTAGGCCCCTAGAATAGAATAAAAAAAAGGTATAGCTGACATTCCTGTCTTGTAATACATTAAAAAAAAAAAACAACTAAAAAGGGAAAACCCTTTTTAATTCCCCTTAAGCTTTTGACAAAAAATGCAGTTAGCAGTGGGAACTATTTTAATCACTGGCCTTCAACCATTACTATTCATGGGACTTACAGGGGTTTTCTCACTACAAAGTTTAACTTTCAACATGTAGGGACAGTTTTGAATCTTTTTTCAAAATATTCCTTTTTTTTTTTTTTGTTTAGGAATAAGAGATTTTTATCTTATCCAAGGGCACACAGGTCCATCTGAGAGGGAGGGAGTGAAAGTCTAGCAACTAATTTTTCTCTAATTACTTGTTTTTCTTTGGGCTCAAACTCCGGAGCTATAAGACTTCTCCTCATTCGACAATTAGAAGTGCTGGAATAGGAGATGATAGCTAATCACAACAAAAGAACCACACCATACCTTGACCAGGAAGAGACAAAAGCATGAATGTAAAACTGCCTGGGACTCTGAAACAGCTTGGTGAGACACCCCCTTTAAAGGGGTATTCTAATAAAAAAATAACAAAAACCAAGGGTTGGACCCCCACGAGGGGCAAAAGGGGGTTTTTTTCAGTTTTTTAAAAGTGCCATAACTTTAAATGGGCAGCAGGGCCATCCAAAACCCCACCCCCCTTTTGCTGAGACGTTGTTGGGAGACCAAGGTCTGGCAATCGACAATCCAGCTGATGAGTAAAAAATATTTTTTAAACCCCTTTAACATTTAGTAGGCCAAGGGTACACAGCTAACTAGAAAAATTACCATTCCCTCATAATTACACTATTCAAGAATTTTAAGTCTAAAGCAAACATAGAGGATCTCTCAAAAAATTTTTAAAAAAATTATAGAAAACTTGAGACATATATACCGGCAAGGTTTTCCTGGAACACAACCTTTGCTCCTTTCAGGAAGTTTTTGCCTATTAAGAACACCTCTTCTTCTCCTTTTACAGAGCAACTGTGGAGACTTTTTTTAAACCCCCTTTCCCCCGCGGTTAACAAAGAGGGAAAAAAAAGGCATGTAAAAAATCATAATTTTATTTTTTTTTCCTTTTCCCGGGAAAAAAAACTTTTGGGGTTTTAATTTTTTTAACAAAATTCCAAAAGTCCTTGGAAAATCCATCCCCTAACTAGCTACTGGGAGTAAAGGAATGGAAAATGAACACATCACAAAACTGGGACCAATAATCCAAAATAAAAACCCACAAATTTTCTTAGTATAAAAGAAAAAACAAGGGTGTTGTGTGTTTTGTGTGTATATATTTTTGGTTGTGTTGGTGGTTTTGGTTTTAAAAATTAAAAATATATGTTTTTTTTGTGTGTGTTTTGGTGTGGTGTGTGTGGTGTGTTGGGTGTGTGTGTGTGGGGTGTGTGTGTTGGTGGTGTGTGGTGTGTGTGTGGTGTGGTGTTGTGTGTGTGGTGGGTGTTTTTCCCGATGGCACAGCTACATCTAAGTCACGGAAAAACCGTCCGAAAATGAGCACAATGGTGCTCTATGCAAAACCTGTGCAGCAGTCCCCACTGCATGGGTTTTCCGTCCGGCGGTTTTTCCATCCATCCGCAAAACATTCAACATGCACAATCTTCCATCCGGTTTTTGGATGGAATCTGTGCTTGTAAATGTGAACGGGGAGGGCTTTTCTCCGCTCATCGCGGAGAAAAGCTGTCTCCCCCTGCGTCTGTGGGGACGGCCGCAAAACCGGACGAATACCGGTCGGGTAAACAGACCGGTATTTGTCCTCTGCCGTGGGAACGCACCCGAACAACATACACAGTCAAGTCACGTTATTATGACCACCAGCTAATATCTAACGTAACCATAGTGTAACTCCAATACGTCTTGGTAGATTGTCACAGGTATCTGGGGCCATGCTGACTGCATCCCACAGCTGCTAGAGGGTGGGTGGGGGAGGATCTACAGAGTGAACATGACGATCAAGGCGGTCTCACAGATGCACAATTAGGTTTAAGTCTGGAGTATTAGGAGACCAGGGTAGTACTTGAAAGCCTTGGTCATGCTCTACCAACCAGTGTTGGACATTTCTTGCAGTGTGACATGTTGCATTGTCTTGCACGAAGATCCCATCTGCCTCAGGGAAGACCATCAGCATGTATGGGTGTACATAAACTGCAAGGATGGATTCATACCCAAATGAGTTGAGAGTGCCTTCCACATGGACACGAACAATTTACAAACCGTGCAGTTTCAGAAATACGGCTTCCCCTGGCCCAAAAACCAATAATCATCCCGTTTTGCAACTGTAATAAATTGCCCCTTTTAATCATGGAAGCAGTGAAAGACATGTATGCAGACAGCCTCTTATACATCTTACATACCCAACAAGCCATAATGAACAACATGCTGCCAACAAGGAAAGCATGCAGGGCTCATAATAATGTGACTGTGTTGAACATGAATGGTAGTCTAAATCTCATTCTATCAAGTATCACACTTTCTTCTACAGTTTAGGTTTTTCAGACTGGGTTAACACTGAACTCAGTTGGGGTGATTTGAAAAGAAAATAAGGACCATGTACAGGATCTCACAAAAATGAGAATACCCCTCACATATTTGTAAATATTGTAAACCATGGGACAACACGGAAATATGCACTGATAAAAAAAAAAAGTCAGTGTACAGCTTGTATAACTTGTGTAAATTTGATGTGCCCTCAAAATAAACTTCAATGTCTAAACTTAAGTGAACAAAAGCCTTAAGTGGAAATTGACAAATTGTGCCCTATTTGCCATTTTTCCTCCAAGACCATACGGCGCAACATTACATCAAATTGGTCTACATGGATGTTGTCCCAAAAGGAAGCCTCCTCTAAAGATGATGTGCAAGAAAGCCTACAAACAGTCTTCTGAAAACTAATAGACCTAGGGCATGGATTACTGGAACCATGTCCTGTGGTCTGATTAGACCAAAATAAAACTTATTTGGTTCAGATAGTGCCCAAGATGTGTGGTAGGAAAAAGGGGGAGTACAAAAACAATGTGCCCTTGCCTGAGTCAAGCATGGTGTTGGTTTGTTGGTTGGGGCTGCTGAGTGTCCCGGCTGTGGGGAGCTAAGTTATTAAGGAACCCCAAAATGTCAAACATGTACTGTGAAATACTGAAGCAGGCATGATGCCCCCCCTCTGGAAACTGAGCCGCAGGGTATTTTCCAACATAACGCCCCCAAAACACACCCCCAAAGACAACCGCTCCCTTGCAAATAAAATTTAGGGAAAGGTGCTGGAGTGGCCAAGTCATCTCCAGCCCAAAAGTTGACTCTGGGGGGTTTTTCCTCAAAGGGAAAGGGTAGGGGACGCAAGGCTCCACCCATCCACCACCCCATGATGTTTCAGGAGGAGGGGAAGAGGATTCCAGTGGCTTGCAACCTGTGAACTCGAGTCAACTCCACCCCCAAAGATTTTTAAGGGATTGTTGGAAAATAATGGTGGCCAAACAAAAATATTGACAATTTGGGCACATTTGTGCATTTTCCCACTTGGGGTTGTACTAATTTTTTCCCCCAGCATTTAAAATTTTGATGGCTGTGTGTTGCGTTTATTTTGGGGGGCACACAAATTTTTCATGTTAACAAGCGATCAAAGTGTCATATTTTGCTACATTAGTCATTCATATCTTCATGTTACCCCATGAAAAGATATAATATATTTTTAAAAAAATGTAAGAGGTTTGTAATTTTTGGAGATACTATATTTTCACCAATAATTTTTAAATAATTTTGGAGTTTTTCAGCAGATTAAAAACAAGAAAAAGGGCAAATACCCACAACCCTAAAAAGGACTGATGACCCCCAAAATACGAGGGAAGGAAAAGGATGAATTTCCCTTGTGTATTTAACAGTTGGAGTCATTCAATTAGTCCAAAAAATTTTTAACATTTCAACGGGTAAAAATATAAAGCCAGCTGCTTTAAAGGGGTTTTTCCCAAATCTTGCACTTTGATGCATTCGATGGATACCCCTTATCTCGAAAAAGGGGCCCCTGAAAGACTCCTTTTCAGAAACAAAATCGGGTTTTTTGGGTACAATCTAACAACTGCTCTTGTACATTTTGGTTTGCGTATCTAAAAATATCCCATCAAGGCGAGAGGGAAAAATACCCTTGTAACATTCCCATATATCCTTGAGGTTATTAGCACACTATGAAACATATCTGGTGACCATGTTTGAAGTGATAGGAGGGTAAATTTTTACTACCAAATTGGAGATGAGGGGTTTTGAAAGGGTTTAAAAAGACCCGTCCTTGCGGGGGTGTTGCTAAAACATAGTCTTGCTCGTGGCTCTTCCTTTTGGAAAAAAAACCGGAAATTTTCCGATACGGGCTTCAACATCAGCGTTCCTGAGCTTCAGGATCCCAACACAATCAACCCTGTGGGGAGATGTGCATAAAAGGTACATTAAAAAATGTGAAGGCCTTAATGCAGTACCTAACAGAAACCATGGCAAAGTATTGGATCTATAACTGCAATTAAAACCAAAACTGGATGGAGGGAAATCAAGAGGGATTGCCAAAAACGGCAACTTAGCAAAACCGCTGCAAAACCCAATATTTTCCATGTAACATGTTTAAGAAATCTATTAAATGGTTCAAGGTACATATTAAAAGTAAAGCAAAAAAAAAAAGAAAAAAGTCACTTGGTGGATGTTACAGAAAGAAAGGTCAAAGAGGTTGTGTGAGAAACCAAAAAAAAAAAAAAAGAATTTAGATCATAGATTAACTTATTTTTAGTATTCCTCCAATATATGTCACAATACAGTGTTTAAACACTGTTCTATTGCATAATAATATGTTGGAACGCTCTCTTCACTCGGCATAGGGCAGAACTACAGTTGGTAGATGCGCTGTTTGAAAACTAAATTTCCAACAAAAGCCTGCCTCTTTTTATTGATTACAAATTTTTTTATGCCATATTCACACCAAATATGTGCATATTCTAAAAATATATATAAGAAAAAAATTTCAGCCCCCCAGGCAATTTTAATTGAAAAAACCAAACAAGTATTTATTCCCAATTTCCAAGACCCACATTTCCCTCCTCACAACCCTTTTCAAGTTTCTCTTGAGAGCCGAAAGTCGGTCTTGGGAAATTGGGAAAAAGTCCTTGTTTGGTTTTTCACCTTTTAATTTTTCCCGGGGTGCGCAATTTTTTCTTGGGTTTATTTTGTTGGGTCTCCCTTGCCCGGGAGTCCCCGTTTTGCTTGCACCCCAAGAAATTGTATGGGAAAATCGCTGAATTTTTTTTGTGTCATAAATTAAAAAAAAATATATAAAAATTTAATTTTTATTTTTTTATAATATTTTTTATATATAGATAAAAATTTTTATATTATTATATAAAATTATATTTCCCACAAAAAATTTATTATGTATACAGTTGAAACTAGAAGCTTACATATGCTATATAAAAAAAAAGACATGTGCATGTTTTTCTCACTCTCTGACACGAAATCAGGCTAAACCTTACCCGTTTTAGGTCAATTAGGATTACTAAAATGATTTATTTTCCAAAATAAAATTGTACAGGGGGGAAACACAAAAACTGGAAGGAGTTTTGGCCCATTTCCGGTTAACGAGCCATGTTTGTAGGTCCCTTTCTCACACCTGCCTTTTCAGCTTTGCCCCCAAATTTTCAATGGAAAAAAGTGACTTTTTGATGGCCACTCCAAAACTTTACTTGGTTATCCTTTAAACCATTTGTAAAAAGTTTGGCAGTATTTGGGGCATTGTCCCTTTTGAAGACCCATTTTTACCCAACTTTAAATTTTCCTGGGGATTTTTTGAGATGTTGCTTTGTATTTCCACATAACTTCTTTCCTCATGATGCAATCCTTGTAAGTGTACCAAATCCCTCCTCAGCAAAACAACCCACAAAATGATGTTTCCCCATTGTTTCCATTGGGATGGTATTCTTAGGGTTTTCCCAAACTTTTCCCTTTTTCCTCCAAATGTAAAAATTGTCATTTTGGGAAACGTTTAAATTTTTTTTGTCAGACCACAGGACATTCTCCAAAATTTGAGGTCTTCTCCTGATCTTTTTTCCCCCTTTGACTATTTTTTTCTTTTGGATAATGGGCCTTTCCTAATGGTTTCCCCATTGATATAGTATTGTTTCACTGTGGATAAAGACACAATTTACCAGCTTCTTCGCCAGCATCTTCACAAGGTCTTTTGCTTTTGCCAATATGCACGTTGGATCAAAGCACGTTCATTATGTGGACAAATCCCCTCTCCTTCCCCGCCGGTGATGGTGGCATTTTTTTATCTTTTTTTGTACTTGTGTATAAAATTTTTTGTCAGGAACAGGGACCTTTTTAAAATCTAAGTTGCCCAAGATGATCCCAAATTGGAAAACCCACAATTCCTTTCCCCGATATCTTCGCTATTTCTTTAGACTTTTTCCCTGATGTTACATAAGGGTGAAAATTTTTTTCTGGTTGCAATTAAAAATTTCTCCACGGTGTCTCCCTAATAAAATCGATGTTGAATAAACCAGGAAGCTCCCAAAAAACATTTTTCATCCCCAGGGGTGTCCCAAATTTAAAGGGATATAATCCATGTTGAAATTTTGACCCTTTCAGAAATAATAAAAAAAGTTAAAAAATTCTCTCATTAAAATTTTGGCTATGAAAAAATAAAAAAATTTTAAAATCCTAATTGACCTAAAAGGGAAAGGTTTTTTTCTGATTTCATTCTAATAAAAAAACTGCATAATTGTCTTTTTATATAGTGTATGTAAACTTCTGGTTTTACCATCCATCCATCTATCCATGTATGTACAGCCCTCAATCTCCTTTCTACACTGCTGAGTGGTCCCTAGGCTCCTTTCTACCCTGTTGAGCAGCCCTTCACACCAGAAGTCTGTCAGGTTGACTAAGCACAGCACACATGCTCAGTTATGCCAGTAAGCCTAATCAGGAGGTAAGTGACTGTGCCTGTCCTACTGCCTGTACTCTGCACTCCAAGACAGGTTTCTGCTGAGGAATGAGCCCAAAGGCCATTTTTTTCTGCTATAGTGATTATCCCCTAGATAAAATGAGCAATTGTAGGTATTTAGCCATTTTTTCATTATGACAAAGTTTATTTATTTAGTTTTCCACTTTTCCCAGAGAACCTCTTTAATAAAGAACACCTCAATGACCTGGTATTTTCCATTTTTTCTCCCAGTCCTATCATGGAACCTTTTTGAAGAGTTAAAAGTGTTCTATGGCTTTAATAAAACACATTCAATAGGAGTGATGAATTTTCTTTTGGACCTTCTGGAGGGATGTAACATTTTGATATTGGTTCCAAGTGCATATTAAAATACCTGTGTTGATTAGCCTGTCTTTTCTAGCATCAAGTGCTTTCCTGTGTAGACTAAGAACCCGTTTCTGAGTGTGGAGAGCAGCCATATACACAGAAGACTTGCGTTATGACCACTTCTTCCTATTTTAGACGTCGACAGCACATAACTCATGAAGAAAGTCATGTGTGGTAAGCTGGCTTTGTGGGTATCGGCTGTCTGCACCCATATCCCTCATTGCGGTCATAGGTAAAAGGGACAATTTATTACAGTTGCAAAAAAGGATGATTATTGGTCTTCAGGGCCAAGCATAGGAATATTTCTGAAACTCCGCAGTTTGTAAACTTAGGTAAGAGATAAACTATGGCTATGAAGCTTTGCAAGAGTGGACCAATCCCCTATAGTGGAGCAACTCCCTGCCAAAATAAGCCATGGGGCTACCAGACAAGTGGAATCACATGGAAGGTCACTGCATCTCTGCTAACAAAGTAGCATTGGGAGAAAAGGCTTCAATTTTCACAGCGGTACAGGAATTGCACCTCCACCGGTTGGGACAGGGTTGCTTTATCCAGAAAGTCACATTTTCTGCTTTATTGAAAACATGGATATTGGCATATCTGGCGAGGCAGATCAGAACACAAACACCATGCAACTATTGCTGGAAGAACACAAGCTGGTGGTGGCCACATTATGGTCTGGATAATTTTTTATGGCATTCTCTTGGCCCAATCATCTATATGGAAGGCACTCTAAACTGATTTGGGAATGAATCTATTAGCGCAGATCATGTACACCCATGCAGATTGTCTTCCCTGGAGCAGATGGGATCTTCCAACAAGACAATTTGACATGTCACATAGCTAGAAATATCCAACATTGGTTGGAAGAGCATTATCGAGACTTCCAAATACTACTCTGGCCTCTAAATACCCAGACATGAACCCAATCGAGCATATGTGGGACCACCTTGATAACAGTATTTGCTCTATGGATCCTCCCCATGCACCCTTCAGCAGCTGTGGATGCACTGCAGTCAGCATGGCTCCAGATGCCTGTGACAACTTACCGGGACCTTATTGAGTCACTCCCAGCCCATCTAGCTGTTGTCCGTGCTGCACATTGAGGTTACTCATAATAATGTGACTTGACTGTGTATAACTGCTTACTACAGATCCAAAGCATACGTGCCACCAGAGAAGAGAAAGCTATAGACATGGGTGAAGCCTCTTGGGCAACATGATTACTTTGTGACTGTGATTTAAAGGGGTTGTCTCGCTACAAAGATTAGCTTTCAAAATGTAGGGAACACAAAATAGATTGCTTTGTTCATATGTTTTTTATTAAGGAGATACAAGTGAATTTATCACCTCCCTGGCTATTTCTGTTCCCTCAGTGATCGACCTGTAAACATCTCTCCCCTGTTCTATGATAGCAGTGAGTGAATTCACACAGGTCGCGGCAGCTCTGTGCTGGCTGGCAGTAAAAAGATAGATTTATCTAAAGTAAACAGCACTAATTAGGGCTTTTGTTTGAGGGATCAGATAAAAACTCCTGCTAGCACTTCTGGTGAACTTCTGAGCTAACAAACTAATTAGCAGAATGAAAACACAGAGTTGAATACACCAAGGAGCTGTCTAATTACAGACCGTCTGACCAGGAAGTGACAGTATTTCATTCATGCATCCTATGAAACTCTGTAGGGAGACAACCCCTTTAAAATCAAGAGTCATTCAAACGCTAATAATGATAGTATCCAAAATCCCTGCAACCACTCTCCTTTTCAAGACTGACAAGGCTTTACCACACATTGTTTTTTTGTTTTTTTTTAAAGTTTTTATTTTGAAAAGTTTTGTAAAAATACAACAAATCAAAAAGGTAGAACGACAACATCGTCAATCATTCAATGAGTAGCATCCCTATCATCCAATGCTGCAATACAGATAATAACTCCCCCTCATAACAATACATAGATTCATTACAGAATGCTGTTCCATCTATGGGAAAATTTAACACACGTCATTAAATGTATCCAGAGGCATGGTATGAAACCTGGATGCACAACTCCCATCTAATCTCACAAAAAAAAAAAAAAAACAGAAAACAAAAAGGGTTACAGAACATTCAATCACCCAATCTCACATTCAAATCCATACACTTCCCCGATGTCCGAGCCCCCCCCAGCAGCCAGATCCATTGCAGCCTTATATTATCTTGCCCCAAGCCATAGACTCCATATCTCCAACAACCTGTCCGGTGTCCCTCTCTGTTCGTAAGTCAGCTTATATAGCAGCAAATAGGTATTAATCAATTGCACCCAATGTGAAAGCGATGGCGATTTTGGAGGCTTACAATTTAACAACAGGTTTTTCTTGCATAAAACATCAATAACCGATATAAAGCCCGTTCATTCCTAGTTGGCACCAGTTTATCAACCAGCCCCAGCAGGCTATTTTCAGGTGCGAACACCCCCGGCAGACCCAACCGATCGTCCAAGAAACTGTGGACCTCAGTCCAAAAGGCACGTATGACTGGACAGTCCCATACCATATGTATCCAAGTTCCCCGAGCACTATCACATCTGGTACAAAAATTGCTGGTTAGCTGGCCCATCCGTGCCAGGCGTACTGGGGTAAAATAAATTCTGTGCAGCCACTTAACCTGGATCAAGCGGTTCCTGGAGCTAACCGCTGTCAGTCTCCATGACGCCTCCAGTTCCTCCACATGATGGGACTGCAGGTCCGGAATATCCGAACGCCAGTTCTCAAAGGCCTTCAGTAAGGGGGAGGGTTGGAGACTAATTTACAACCCAAAAAATGTAGAGGGCAAAGGTTTTTTGAAAGTCCCCCTTCTAAATTTGCACAAGTTTTACTGCACCCGAAATTTAAAATTTTCCCCCCCCCCCCCCCCACCCCCAAACCCCCTGTCTGCATGGTGGGCCCAAGTGGGGAAAAACCGAAACATGCCCCTCTCGGGTTTCCAAACTCAGAGAAATAAGTCCCGAGAATTTTCGAAAACCCACCCCTCGCATATAATTGGCCCCCGGTACTTAAGCCTTTTTTGGGGGCCGAATTCAAAAACTGCCCCAAAAAACTCTAACTTGCCAGCTTCATTTTTTCTCCATGTGGTTTTATAACCCGGGGGGACCAGGGTTTTCCCCAAGTCACCCCCATAGGGCTCCTAAAAAACCTTTTCCCAAACCCGCCACTGTGGGCCCCCCATATTGGGGTGTATAAACTGAATTGGGGACTTTCCCCTATAAACTAATTTTCTAGCGCTTCTTTAAAAGGGCCCCAAATCGTGCTTTTTAAACACCACTGCCGGTTTTTTGCTCTGCCCGGTTTCCCCCAAAACCGCATACGAAAAAAACCGGGAACATAGTAACAAAAAAGTCGGGAGTGCAGACCCCCCTTTTCCCTACTTTCCTTCAGAGTTGCCCTCCAACCCGGCACTCGCCCTCCCCAAAGAAAGGAGGAAATAAATTTCTCCAGTGGGTTCAAAATGCGTTTTTCCCTTTAAACAAAATACCCAAGGGGTGCCCTATAAAGATAAAGTTTCTTTGGGGGTGGCCCATTTTCCCCCGATTTATTTCCCCCAATTAAAGTCAATTTGGGGAGACGCCCACGCATTAAGCCTACGCGGGAAAAAAACCCCTTGCATAAACCCAAAAATTTTCAGTGTTTATTAAAATTTCTGAAAACCTCTTTTTTGGATCTGTTTTTTTTCCCAAGTTTTAAACCGTTTTGGGGCCACCACCCGGCAGTTCTCAGGATGTCCTTCTCCCCCACCCGAAACCAGGAAACAGTAAAAGATTTCGACCCTTAAAAATTTTTAATCCCCCAAAAAGAACCAAATTGGTCGTAGTCTGCAAAGAGGGCCCCCAGAGCCCCCGAGGGTTTCCAAATACAAACCCGAGGTCTTTTGCATAGAGAGGGTACCTTCTCTGACCCCCCAAAAATCCCAGCCCTCACGCCGGGGGGTCCTTTACAAAATTGGGGCCCTTGGGCCATCACTAAGGCAAATAAGAGGGGGATAGAGGCCCCCTCGTCTTTCCCCCCCACCCCCAAAGTAAACTGGGAGGGGGGATAAACCCCTTAACCCCAAATCCCGGGAACTGGGTTTTAATATTTAAAATCCCAAGCCACTGGAGGAAAAACGTCTGGGAAGCCCCTAAGTTCTAAAAACCCCCCCATAAAACGCCATTTTAAAAAAAAAAAAAAAAATCGCAACGTTTTTTATTATCTAAGAGGCCATCACCCGGGGGGCCAGCATTAACTTTTTGAAGTTGTAAGTTGGTGTATAGTCTTCTCAAATTTATATCTGTGGTCTTACCAGGCATAAACCCTGACTGGTCTATCCCTACAACTGATAAGATGATCGAGCTAAGTCGCATCGCTAGGACCTTTGCTAGAATCTTGACATCTAAATTTATAAGCGAGATAGGCCTATACGAACTACAGATATCTACAGGTTTGCCCGGTTTATGGATCACTACTATGACTGCCTCATATAAGGAAGGTGGCAGGGCCCCCGATTCAAACACATGTTTAAATAAATGTACAAGGCGGGGAGTACACTCCTCGCTATAAAACTTATACCATTCGGCCGGGAGACCGTCGGGTCCTGGAGTCTTAATAGTTGCCATGCTATTCACAGCCCTCTGGATCTCCTCTTCTGTTACTGGACCCTCAAGAGCTCTGCCCGCTTCCTCAGAGATCCTTGGCAAGGAGATGGTGTCAAGAAACCCTTTAATTTCTGCATCAGAGCTAGAGAGTCGCGATGAGTACAATTGGGCATAGTATTCCACAAACTGATCCAGAATCTCTACTGGATTTGTCAGTAGAGTACCCAACTGATCCCAAATCCCAGCTACCACTGTCTGTGGCATTTCTATTCTAGCCAAAAAAGCCAATGTCCGCCCATTCTCGTCTCCTTCTGCAAAGATCCTCTGTCTCTGTGACAGCAACTTTTTTTTTGAGTGTAGGCAGTCAGATGAAGAGAATATTCCCTCTGTAGCCTCTCAAATGTGTCTCTGTGCTCAGAGTCAGGAAGCGAAATATACTCTGACTCAGCCACCGTCAGTCTACACTACTTTATGGCAAGAATCAATGTTAAAAAAATACAAGTGTCCCCATATAAAAAAAAAAAGAAATGCAAAATTATATTGAAACCATTAAAGAAATGTCATTTTACAAAATAACTTCTTAATCTCTGCAAGTACTAACAACTTCTTCAACTTCTTTAGATTAAAGAAGATTTGGAGCCACAAAGCTTTGAATAATTTAGGTCAGAACTGCCTTAATCATTACAATGAACAGAAGTGATAGTACTGCTTACGTAAGGAGAACATGAGTGGTAGATAATCCATAATCAAATAACTACAGTACATTGAAAAGCCATTAAACATGAAATAATAGTTTTATCAATTCAATTACTAGTTGCATTTATTATCATCATATCCAAAAGGGGTTAGGATGCCCCATGGGACATGCATACCTGGAACCTATTTCATTCTACTTTGGCTGCTCGGCTACATTAGGGCACAGCTATGATCCATTATAACAAAATAGCAGTCAGCTCAGCCGATTCATGTGTAACAGTTTGTTTTGATGGAGCATGGTGAAGTGAAGCCACCACTTCCAATCCCATCCAAAAGAAGAATACCAGCAGCACATCCAAAAAGTGAGTATAAAGCTAAAAATATTTATTATAGAATCCTTTAAAAAACGCATTCAGCAATGAGTTACGACGAAGTTCCGAAACGCGTCAGCATACTAATCACAGCATCTTGATGTGAAGGGTTTCGGAGATTTTTTCTATTGTGCATAGAATGTGTTTCTTAAAGAGAACCTGTCACATAGATTATGCACCCCTTGCTGAGGGCAGAACAAGCTAGTGACAGACCTGCTGTTTCCAGCGCTGTGTCCCTTATTCTGTAAGATGTTGTAGTTTTAGAGTATTTGGTGCTCAAATCTGCAGTTTTCAGCCTGAGAAGTCATTTAAAGAGTCAGTTTTTTCAAACCCCGCCCACTTGAGGATAGCCCCGCACATCTCAACTGATAAACCTCTTACTTTGAATAGGTAGAAACGTGTGAATACCTGTCTGGTGGGCGGGGCTAGCCTTCGGTGGGCGGGGCTAACACCTGTTCATGAAGATTTGAGTATTAAATGCTCTAAAACTACAGCATCTTACAGAATAAGTGACACAGCACTGGAAACAGCAGGTCTGATACTAGCTTGTGCTGTCCTCAGCAAGGGGGGCATAACTTTTTGTGACAAGTTCCCTTTAAAGAACTCCCTAATAAATATTTTTATAGTTTTATACTCCCCTTTAGACCATAATTATTATGTATTGTGACACAAATTCAATTCCTGCCTTGTAAGTATTTTGTTTTATTTGTGTACATAGCGCCATTATATTCCACAGCGCTGTACAGAGATTTTCATTATTCACAATAGTCCATGTCTCCATTGAGACATATAGTCTAAATTCTAGATTAACCTATCTGTATGTGTGAGAAAAACTTGAGTACCCAGAGGAAACTCACGCAAACACAGGGATAACATACAAGGTAACAATGCTAACCACTGAGTCACCTTGCTACCCATAGAGCCCCCTTCCATTGTTATATGCTGCAGCTCTGAATTGGCAGATTGTCTGCTATGTAGAAGCATAAGCCCACCACATTTCCACCAGAAAGCAAGTGTGTGGAGATGCTAATTTGTACATACCAGTTAAGAAGAAAAAACTAATCCGATGCTTCACATACATGTAAAAAATTCACCTGAATAGGGTAGAAGCCCAAGATCTGCTTTGAAACTTACCAATAACTATTGTGCTGTCAGTCAACTTTTTTTTATATGTACTACAAAATGTGAAAAAAAAGTTTATTGTCTCAAATAGATCACTGGTGCCGCGATAATAAAAGTGCTACATTCTCTAAATTTCATTAGCAGTTAAAATGTGTATATCTGCCTAATAATAGTAACTCAAAGTCTGCTAAAAAGTCTTATTAGACAACTTGCAGCACTGGCTTTGCAAGGAAGAAAAAAAAATTATTTATAGGGCCACTGAATTTTTTTTTTTTCTTCTCGCTATGCAGCGTTTCAAGAAAGCCTGCATTCTTTGCACGGTCCAGTAGTAACAGAATCTGGAATTTCTGCATTTTAGATAAAACGGTCTGATAAGGCCCAATAAGAGCATGGCACAGTTACATAAACCTGTCACAAGGGGTACAGCAATTCAGCTCCTCAGGGTGGGAACTGCTGGTAGATCATTTACTTACGCTAGAGTCATCATGTTGCTGGGGTCCAGCAGACCTCTATGACTGTCGTGCCCTCTATATCCACTTCCTTGCAGGGAGTTGTGTTTCTCCCAGTCACTCTGCAGGCCTGGTAGAATCCGTGTGGCTTCACTCGTCCGGAATCATTGCCGACAAACACTTGAAGCACCACAGGCTCATTATGACCTTCCAGCTGGAACAGAAAAATAAAATCTCATTACTCATAAGATGCCCATGTTCTATGATGCTGGTGTATATGCACTCTTATACAGGCTACAAACAGTGCACATGTCAAGAAGGTATGTTCTTAAAGGTGTATTTCCATATGTACAGGATATGCCATAAATGTCTAATAGATACAGGTCCCACCTTAATTAGGAATTTTGAGTACAGCTGAACGCACATACTTATACTTACAAATCCGACAGAAGTGATTGGAAAGAGAGGCTCTTGCACAGACATCATCAATGAGAATGAAGATGAGGGTGTAAATGGTTCCCCATTCTGGAGAGAAGTGTCCCAGAGGTGGGACATGCATCCATCGGACAATTATGTCCTATCCTGAGGATACCCCATAAATGAACAATATGAAAACCCCTTTAAAATATGCAATTTACACACCCTAATGTCTTAAGTCAGATCACACTAACACTAAATGCAGTTGAATAACACATCAACTAAGTTAAAATGAAGAACGGTTGCCTTTTTTGATTAATACGTTGCTTAAAGGGAACCTGTCACATAGATTATGCCCACTTTACTGAGGGCAGCACAAGTTAGTGTCAGACCTGCTGTTTCCAGCACTGTGCCCCTTATTCTGTAAGATGCTGTAGTTTTAGAGCATTTACCCCTCAAATATTACTCATATGTAGGTGTTAGCCCCTCCCACCAAAGGCTAGCCCCGCCCACTGACAGTTATTCACGTGTTTCTGCCTATTCAAAGTAATAGGTTTGTCAGTTGAGGTGGGCGGGGCTAGCCTCAGATGGGCGGGGTTTGAAAAAAACTGACACTCTGAAGGACTCTTTGGATGACTCTTCTGGCTGAAAACGGGACACAGCGCTGGAAACAGCAGGTCTGACACTACCTTGTTCTGTCCTCAGCAACGGGGGCATAATCTATATGACAGGTTCTCTTTATAGCATTAAAGTGAATGGAGGTTATATTTTCATATCCTAACAAGTCACCAGTTGATGCATTAGTTTACAATTTTGCCACCACAGATTTTCTGTATGTCCCATTCTTTATAAGGGGAACATCTCTCTTTGAGGAGAGCAACATATGGTGTGTAGAGTTTTGAATTGCCTTTTTGCCCTCTACTAATCATCTGCATATCACAAGGCATTATGGGAAAGGAGCTGAGAAGCTCAAGCGCCCTCTATTGGATGTCACAAATCCTAAATTTGCTTTTGACCCACTGAGTCTTGAGAAAGCAAGAGGGATATTAGCCATGCCAGTATCACCCATCTACATACAGCAGCTGTTTCGGGGTTTGGCCCCTCATAAGTGCAGAGCAGAGCGATACTGGCTGGCTGGGTGGGAGGCAATGAGTGGCTCAGAAAGGGGAACATCTCTCCTTGAGGAGAGCACCATACGGTGTATAGAGTTCTGAATTGCCTTTTTGCCCTCTACTAAGCATCTACATATCACAAGGCCTTATGGGAAAGGAGCTGAGAAGCTCAAGCGCCCTCTATTGGATGTAACAAATCCTCAATTTGCTTTTTAACCCACTGAGTCTTGAGAAAGCAAAAAGGATATTAGCCAAGCCAGTATCACTCACCTGCATAAAGAGTGACCACACAGACACAAGCGACTAGACAGTTGCTTCAAAAGTACAGTAGCCGATTTCTAGAAAACAAGATTTCTTATAGATTCCGCCGTTTGTCATGCTGGTAGTTGCAGTTTCACGACAGTCCATCAGCGACATATGCTCTTCCGTAAAATATTTACTACGTAGTAATGATAATGTGTTGTAATTCCAACTACCTTTACTGTAGGAAATCCCTGCTGTGTCCGGTCTTTCACAGAGCCTCGGCTTCCCTCTGTCAGATATCTAGCACGATGCTGAGTCTCTGGTTGTACCACAATCTTCAGGTCGTTCCCTTCACTCTTTGATGGAAACTGCTCACACAGTAATGGACTCTTCTTCCCTCCTTTTGGAGGCTCAGAGGCTCTGAAGTAAATGGAAGAAAATCAATTCTGGGTCTTGAGATTCTAACAAATAATGAACTGAACTACAAAACTGCACCTACACACAATGTTTTTGGACGTGTATCGGGATTTGTAAACCAAAACCAGAAATGAACCTACAGAAGTATAATAAAAAGGCTTGTAGATCTGGACCAAAGCCTTGTTTTGGCTTACAAATACTGATGGAAAATACACATCAAAAACCATCATGTGAAGCTAGCTTTATTGTGAAGAAAAAGGAGAAGAGAGGAGGTGTTGCCCATTGCAACCAACTTTAAGGCTTCATATATAATAATGTGGGCACCCTGACTGGTTGGTATCGCCACGACTATTCTGTGGACCACTTCACAGCAAATACCAACACCAACTCCAGGCAGTCCCCAGGTTATGAATGGGATAGGGACTGTAGGTTTGTTCTTAAGTTGAATTTGTATGAAAGTCGGAACAGGGATATTTATAAAATGTAACTCCAGCACAAAAGTTTTTTTTTTTTTAGTTTTGGACAGTGCAGGGAAGGTTTTTTTTTTTTTACATTTGTTTTGCTGTCTTTGCCCGTTAACATTTCACCTCATGTGTTGTTGTGGCATGCTGGAACTTGTCATTCCACAGCTACTATCTGCTGTGGAACATGGAACTACAAGTGGCAGCATGGCCCATAAGGCTCCATTTGTAACTAAGGGACAGATATAAGTCGGAATGGTGTAAGTCGGGGACTGCCTGTACTGCCATTCATTTCAATAGAGCACAAGTGCTCACGAGTGACCTGGTCTCCACCAGTTACTAGAACAAAGCCCAGTCTGGTTTGGGGATTGTTGGGGGTCCCAGGGGGTTGTTACCCAGTGTTCAGTGTGACATGTATTCGGGATCTCCTGGATTACTTCCATGAGAAATCAGAAGCTCTCAATGAATGATGGTTACTGCACCCCACCTTTTTGCGTGAAGTAATGATCAGTGCTCAGAGACCAAACTCTAACTACTGTGACATTCTGGGAGGTCAAAGTACTATATATACTCCTATTTTAGATTTACAAACTATATAATATAATGTTATTGCAGTCTCCCTCATTGCAAATGGAAGCTGCAGTCTGTATTCTGCCAATACTATGCCTACCAATTTGGACAACCACCCTCTATTTTAAGGGGTTTTTGATTTTAGATTCCTACCCTCCCACTATTGAGCTGTACATTCAGAAGAAGCTGATAGCCCATTTAGATCATTTGGTTGGTTTGGTAATACATGGATGCAACAGTTTTCCAAAATATGCAGGGCCCCTATCATGGGGAAGAGGAATTAAATGGGAAACGGCACCTGTACAAAATTATTATCAGGGCATGCTTCATAAAAAGCCACCTTATCCTAACAAACAACCCAAATACACAAAATACAACTTTGTAAGCGGCTATGAAAACAAAACAGGGATTTGTATCTAGAAATTACAAGGTGTTAAACTTACATGATATGGACACCTCAACACTGATTTTTTTGTCATTGTTCATTACATCCCATATGCAAAATTAACAACTTTCTAGTAGTCATCAATAAAACGTTCCTACCATTTTGCTGCTGTAGAGTTTGTGGAAGGTCTTCACCTAGCTGCTGGCTCTCAAAAATTCATCAAAATTATTGCTCCTGCTTCTGACAGATTCTCTAATTTCCCCCACCCTTCTTTCAGTGTTAGAAATAGCAGCAGGAAGGAGGAGTAGGTTGCACATGGCAGATAAGAGTATTGATACGGGGGAAGCATTCAAGGAGAGCAGCTCGCATAGGCTGTAGATACAGAGGAAAGCACTCACAAGGCAGTTTTCAGGGGGAGAATCACTTAGACTGTGTACAAGTGTTAAGAGAAAGCAGAGCACCTACAGCACATTCTAGATGTCTAGAGACAGGCCTCACAACCAGCATGTATAACTGTGAAGACCACTCTGAATGAGAATATTCTGAAACTAGAAGCAAGCTGCAAACTGAATATCAAGGGATCTGAAGATGAATTAAGGAGATTGCAAACTAAAACTTTGTGCACCTTTTTTCCTGTCCTTTTTTCACTCAATGTAACCACTAACACATATAGTATAAAAATAATTTTTTCTATGTCAAAGATGTCCATAGCTTTTAAATAACTGCTGACATGTTAGATGTTTGCGTATGATCATTTGGAGAGATGTACATATTTGTAGTTTATCAAGAGTTGCTGGCACATGCCTGAATGAAATGTGAAAATGGATAAATGAGGGGCTTAAAAAAAAACAAAAAAAAAAAAAAACTCTGCTCCAAACCATACATGTAGGACGACTCAAATGAATGTCAATAAACGTCTAGACAGCTAATATTCTGCTGACGAGGTAGAATGTAGCCACTGCTATTCTGACAATTTAGGCAGTAAATTCTGGGCCTGCAATCCATATATTCACTTGAACCAGTGGCATCCATGAGATACATGGCAGAAGACCTAGAGAATTTGAAAGCCCATAAGTAGTGGCTTCCAGGAATGAAGTATTTATGGTTATTTTTAGGAAAATGCATTTACAAAATTTTAGGAGCAGGAGCATATAACACTTAATATTTCACATGTGAATGAATGTTCCCTTTAATCTAAAGATGAAGCAGAGTTGAATTTTACATTTACTTGTTTGATGCCACTTTGCTCATCTAACACAATAACATAATGCTGCAGTTCTATCTGCAGTCCTATGTAAAACCAGAGATCAGATATAATGGAAAGTTGTGCAAGATGAGTCAGTTATTAATGGAGCTACTTAAGCTCATCACTGCCCTCCGGGTATTGCAAGGAGATAAGAGGTATTAAGATTCTAGATATCTGAGAAAATCATAATATCAGCCCAGAATCTGAAGCAGCAATTAGCCATACAATACTACAGTTAATAGGATAGTATGCACTCAAAAAACTATTTTTTTTTACCCAAATATACCCAATAGACTAGGAGTTAATAAAGTGGGATCTTCTGTTCAGGTTCACCATGTCTTTGATAGAGTGAAGAGCGGTTACAAAGAACATCTCCAGAGTTGGAGAACCTGTCCTGTAGTGCATAAAAAGCCCACTGTGGTGAATGGGTACTGCATAATGCTCAAAGGGGTTTCCCAAAAACACTTTTCACCTCTTCACATAATAGATCTCTATCAGTCCCACAGACTTTATAGAGGTTTTCCAGGATAAAAAAAAAAAAACATGGCAGCTTTCTTTCAAAAATAGCACTACCTCTAACAGGATGTGCCTGGTATTAAAGCTCAGCCCCATTCACTTGAAGGGAGCCGAACTGCATCCTGTGACAGAGGCGGTGCGGTTTTCAAAAAAGCATCCATGTTTTTCTGATCCTTGACAACCTCTAACTGTACAGGCAATCGCCATTGCATTTGAACAGGGGCATGGGGACCTAAATTCATGTGAATGGCATAATTCCCAGCAGGTAGACCCTCAGCTATCATAAACATTTGCTGTTAATGGGAGATACATGTTTTGGGGAAGATGCCTTTCATTTCCCGGGTGGTAGTGTCGCAAGGAAACTTAGGCACACTTCACACTGGAATCAGATGTTCGGCCGTTGGCTGCACTACTTTTTCCGGTAAAACGATGGACACCGCTGTGGAAACCAGATGGAACTCATTGTAGTCAATGGAGTCTGTTAGTTGCCATTGGTCCGGTTTGGGACCTTTTATGTAGATAAGAACCAGACCTTAGTTAAGGTTTTTCCCAAAGATTACAGTAGTCAAATGGGGATGACAGGAGGAAGGGACATTGATAGAAGGTTCCCTCCCAAAAAAGCCTAACAAGTAGGGATTGTTCAAAGCACAGAACCCCCTTAATATCACTGCTGTTAAGTAACATATAAATGGGCTTATTCTTACATATACTTTGGGCTCAAGATATAAAATTACAAAGACCATTGAAAAGGATGTTGCTATGGAACACACCATCCTGGAAACCAATGGCCTTTCTGAAAAGCATCTCCCTAACACATGCCAAACGGTGCACCACATACCCATGGTTCATTCTTTCATGGTAAGAAAATACAGAAAAAGCACCACAGATTAAATGAAAACTCTAATGGATGTTCACGTCTGCTCTGAGCATAGTAGAGATATCAATAAAAATGACAGATAATTAAAAGTGTATATAACCTATGTTATATTAATTCCAAGAAGTTCACTAAAGCATAAAAGCTTGGAAAGCAATGGTCCAGCCTCTTCAAGTTTCCACTGAAACGTTCTAGGTTCTGTTCTCAAGAATATTGGTGACTACCAAACCCAAATGTATATGTATACCAGGCTCTTTGCATGTTGCCCTGTGGTATATATCTAGATTTCTCTAAAGCATTTGATACTGTGCCACATAAAAGGTTGGTAAGTAAAATGAGAATGCTTGGACTGGGGGAAAAGGTGTGCAAGTGGGTAAGCAACTGGCTCAGTGATGGAAAACAAAGGGTGGTAATTAACGTGTCATACTCAGACTGGATACCTGTTATTAGTGGGGTACCACAGGGCTCAGTATTGCGCCCTATCCTCTTTAATATTTTCATTAATGATCTTACACAGGGATTGCACAGTAGAATATCTATCTTTGCAGACGATACTAAGCTCTGTAAAGTAATCAACACAATAGATGATAATGTGTTATTACAAAGGGATCTGGGTAAGTTGGAGGCCTGGGCAGAGAAATGGCAGGTGAGGTTTAACACAGATAAATGCAAGGTTATGCACATGGGGAGGAAAAATCCATTAGAGGATTACATGTTAAATGGAAAAACGCTGGGTAAAAGTGACATGGAGAAGGACTTGGAAATCCTGGTGGACAGTAAACTTAATTGTAGCAGCCAGTGTCAGGATCATGGGGTGTATTTAAAGGGGCATAGATGCACATGATGGGAACATTATTCTCCCATTATACAAGTCACTGGTTAGACCACACATGGAATATTGTGTACAGTTTTGGGCACCAGTGCACAGGAAAGACATTGTAGAGCTTGAACAGGTACAAAGGCGGGCAACAAAAATAATAAAAGGACTGGGTGGACTGCGATACCCAGAAAGATTAGCAAGATTAGGGTTATTTCATTTAGAGAAAAGACTTCTTCGGGGGGGACATAATAAATATGTTTAAATATATTAAAGGTCAATATAGAGATCTCTCCCAAGATTTATTTATTCCCAGGACTTTATATAGAACAACGGGGCATTCTATATGTCTTGAGGAACGAAAGTTTCTACATAAACATAGAAATGGATTCTTTACTGTTAGAGCAGTGACACTGTGGAACTCTCTGCCAGAGGAACTTGTCATGGTGAATTCTTAACAGAGTTCAAAAAAGGCTTGGATGCATTTCTGGAGTGTAATATAACAAGTTATAGTGTCTAGGACTCTGGAGAAGAATCATTGATCCATGGATTTTTCTGATTGCCAGATTGGAGTTGGGAAGGAATTTTTTCCCTAAAATGAGGACAATTGGCTTCTACCTCATTGGGGTTTTTTGCCTTCGTCTGGATCAACACTTTAGCACAACAGGCTGAACTGGATGGACGTCTTGTCTTTTTTTCAGCCTTACAAACTATGTAACTATATATAAAGCCCCAAGATTACCTAGATGGAAACATAGGATTGTGTGCCTTAATGTGCCAACCATTTTATAGTCTTCTCCTTCCCTAGTTTAACTTAATGGAAATATGTCACACAAACTATGATATACTTTAGCTTGGATTTACATATCAACATTTAAAGTAAGATTTATGGATAGAACAGAAGAAAAATGAATATTAAACTAAAATACCAACCCATTCCCAGCCGGGCCGTTCCCTTTGCTGTCCGAGGCAAGCTGGGAAAGAACATAATGTGGAGCTTTGGCGCTGTCTGCATCAAAAATGTCCATGTTGGAATCTCGTCGCTTGGCCCCAGGCCTCTGCTTCGTGTTTCGTTTGCGTGACTTACGTGGGACCTCTGTGTTATCGTTGTAAGAATGGGAACTCATATTGCTGAAATTAGATGTCGAGTCTTCTGTCCACATATTGCAGCTCTGCTCAGAATCCAGTCCACCCCCCTTCATCTTGGCAGGACATCCGACTGCTATCCAGCAGGTCTTCCGGGGGTGGAGAAATGTTTAGGACTGTCCATCTCAATGGCACGGACGGCTGCCGGCCCACATTACTGGCTCACAGCTGTTCACTTACCCCTGGCTTACTTACCTCCGTGGTAGAGGAATGCATAGCTTTGGTATCGGTGAGTGAGGTAGAGTAATTAGAAGGGCTGGAAGTGGTGGTAAAGGAACTGCGAGCACCGCCCATGGTGGAAGAGGAGGAAGATGAGGCATCTGCAGTGTATAATCCAAAAGTAAATACACACATTTTCACCGGCACTGGCCAGCAGTCCCAATGGATTAAAGTGATTTTTTTTCCTTGAAAAATATATTCAATTACTTTAAATTCCCACAGGAAAAAAAATGTTGAAATTTGGTAAAAATTTAAATTCAAACAATTAGGGCACTAGTCACTTAAAATGCCCAAACTGCATTGGCCATGCCAATAACGTTCAAGACAAAAAGGGTGAAAAAGCAAAAAAAAAAAAAAAGCAGTTACCTTCCTTGAAAGAATTTAGAATTTTTTGGCCAATGAAAAAAACAGTATGTAACCCCCCCTACAAAAAGTGTTTATGGTAAAATATTTATTGCCAATTAGTATATGTCATTTTTTTTTCTTTGAGTGGGACTGACTGTAGCCACAAAATATTAAAATAAGTTTCTAACCTATGAAGCAGAGAACTACAGGTCATTTTTAATGCAGACACTCCCTGCTTCAGAGGCAAATCCTGGAATAAAAATATGAGAAAATAAATGAGAAACAGCTGCTAATTATTCCAGTTAATTAACTATTAAAAATAATAAAGAAAAAAAAAATAGGAGTATAAGACAAACTCAAGTATGTCGCAAAATGGAACTGATACAGTTTTGGGACCCTAAACAGTATGTGAAAAGGTTAATCAAGAGATCAGGCGTTGACCTTAACTGACTCTTGAAAGACTTTTTGATTACAAGCTAAAATAGGTTATTAAAACCGGTGGCTTTGTTATGAAGGCAGCAAAACTATGGATTGACTTTTTCATGTGTATTTAATGTTTATTAAGCAATCAGATAAGTATAACCACAATAGAATAGGCTAATTCACCACAGCTATTTTTTTTTTTTTTTTTAAATTACACTGGCAAATAAATAGGTTAAGTTCATAAAAACTTAGAATATTCATAACCAAGTTGTTCATCAAATAATTATAAGATGTGTGAACAGTAACTACAATGTGCCAGTTAGAAAATCTATATTATTAAGATTACCCCCAGAGGGTAAAAAGTCATTTGCTTTTGAATATAAAACAAATTATTATTTTCGGAAAAACTTTAAAACCGTGCTATAACTATTGCAATATGGGAATCAGCTCATGTACGGCAGCATATATCGCAACACTGATTTTTGGAAAACTAGAAATAAACAAATCCTGTGAAATATTTATATCAGTTCCATTTTACACGTTGTTTGTGCAAACTGTTATACTTTGTAGCTGAAACGGAAAAAAAAGGAAAAAAAATATTCAGTGACTTTCCAAAGCATTCACATTTAAAAGAAATTCATAGTATTTTATAGGTGCTGTGGTTGTTTTTAATCATGCATTAAGCAAATGCCTCTATTTTATACAACCAGATTTGAAGCCACTTTGCTTTCAATTATTATGATTGTTTCATATATTTTCTTACTAGTATTATCCTCACAAAATATTCATTATCAACTCCTGCTCATGTTACTTGCAAATAATTTTCCCTATACAACATGTCAAGGAATAACTGTCGTAAGCAACAAGTAATTAGTAATATAGGATTTTCTTTCATTAGCAAGCTACATTTTATAAATAATAATATTAACTAACCACACAAAGAGTGGCGTGTGAATGTATTACACAATTTATACAGTAAGTAGGTTGAAATTTTGGTCATCAGTAATAGGTTCTCTTAGTCAGATCTTTTTCATTTTCCTTCAGGATTTTGACAATATAAGTATGTGTGCGCGTGTGCATATGTACATATACATATATATATAAAACATATAAAACATATATAAATAATATATATATATATATATATAATATAAATATATATAAATATATATATATGCCAACAAAAGTGAGCACACCTTGAAGTGAAAAAGGACAAATTGTGCCCAAAGTGTTAATATTTTGTGTGACCACCATTATTTTAGAGCACTGCCTTAACTCTCTTGGGCTTTAAGCTCACTAGAGCTTCACAGGTTGCAGCCACTGGAATCCTCTTCCACTCCCCCATGAT
Source organism: Phyllomedusa bahiana (assembly GCA_025379985.1). Taxonomy (NCBI): domain Eukaryota; kingdom Metazoa; phylum Chordata; class Amphibia; order Anura; family Hylidae; genus Phyllomedusa; species Phyllomedusa bahiana. The sequence goes on from JAODAL010003471.1 coordinate 145,291, forward strand.
GACATTACAGAGCTGGTGGATGCTAGAGACCTTGCGCTCCTCCACCTTCCGTTTGAGGATGCCCCACAGATGCGCAATAGTGTTAGGTCTGGAAATATGCTTGGCCAGTCCAGCACCTTTACCCTCATTTTCTTTAGCAAGGCAGTGGTTGTCTTGGAGGCGTTTCTGGGGTCGTTCTCATGTTGTAATACTGCCCTGCAGCCCCTTTACTGAAGGGAGGGGATCATGCACTGCTTCTGTATGTCACAGTACATGTTGCCATTCATAATTCCCTCAATGAACTGTGGCTCCCCACAGCCATCAGCACTCATGCAGCCCCAAACCAGGACACTCCTACCACCATGCTTGACTGTAGGCAAGAAACACTTGTCTTTGTACTCCTCTCCTGGTTACCGCCACACACGCTTGACACCATCTGAACCAAACAAGCTTATCTTAGTCTCATCAGACCACAGGACATGGTTCCAGTAAACCATGTCCTTAGACTGCTTGTCTTTAGCAAACTGTTTGTGGGCTTTCTTGTGCATTATCTTTAAAGAGGCTTCCTTCTGAGAAGAGCCATGCAAACCAAATTGATGCAGTGTGCAACGTATGGTCTGAGCACTGACAGGCTAACCCTCCACCCTTCTAACCTCTGCAGCAATGCTGGCAGCACTCAAATATCTATTTTGAAAAGACAATCTCTGGATATGAAGCTTCTTTGATTGATCATGGTGAGGCCTGTTCTGAGTGGAACCTGTCTTGTTAAACCGTTGCATGGTCTTAGCCATTGTGCTGCAGCTAAGTTTCAGAGTGTTGGCAATCTTCTTATAGCCTAGGCCATCTTTATGCATCACAACAATTTTTTTAATTTATTTTTTTAAGCCGTTCTTTGGCATGAGGTGCCAGGTTGAACTTCCAGAGACCAGTATAAAGGAGTATGAGAGAGATCACACCAAATTTAACTCATCTGCTCCCAATTCATACCTGAGACCTTGTAACACTAACATGGAGGGAAAATAGCAAATTGGGATACATTTGTCAATTTTCACTTAGGGATGTACTCCATTTTGTTGCCAGCGGTTTACACATTGATGGCTGTGTGTTGAGTTATTTTGAGGGCACACCAAATTTACACTGTTATACAAGCTGTACACTGACTACTTCACATTGTATCAGTGTCATATCTATAGTGTCGTCCCATAAAAACATATAACACAATATTTACAAAAATGTGAGGGGTGTACTTTCCTGTGAGATACTGTATATCACAGACGTACCTAGACACTGTATTCAGATTTAAACTTTCAATTAATAAAATCGCAAAGTGCAATGCTAGTATTAACACTAACAGTAATATCTGACAATAAGGCCTCGTTCACACGTCTTTTTTTGCCGCGGTGTGGCGCCGTCCTGCGCGCCGGATTTGCGCTGCAGTACGGCGCCAATCCGTTGGAGTCATTACGGTAATCCACTGCTCTCATAGAGAACAGTGGATTCCGTCGCTCCTCCCCGCTCGGCGAATCCGCCGCGGGGGGAGAAAGTGACATGCACATTATTTACGGCGCGGACGTGCCGTAAACAATGCATTGTCTATGGGGCCGGGAGCGGCGCCCCCGCCGCGCTCCGGCCCCGCCCCATCCCGCCCCTTATTCACGGCGGATTTGTGAGCGCAATCCGGCTCACAAATCCGTCGGGAATAAGCCGTGTGAACACGGCCTAAGGATACATTTCTGGAAGATGGTTAAACTGGATAACTAGATGGATGTACCTACAAATACCAAAACCCTTCATATACAAAATACTTGCCTTAAATTTAACAAATGTAGTAACGATGTACAAGTAACCAACTGTACATCAAATAGACTGGTCATCACAAAGCCAGTGGGCCCTTTTACTCCACTACTCTTAGATTTATAACATGACTAACCATCTATAAAAACAAAAACAACTGAGAAGCAAAGTGGCCGCGAACCTATGGTTGAAATAAATGTGCCAAATTTATGTTCATATACATATTTTTTTTTTTATATTGTGAGGTAAAAAATAAATAAAACATATTCAAATGAACATTTTTACCAACATTCATCATCAATCCACTAATCAAAACTGAAAAAAAAAATGAATAAAAGAAAAACAAAGAAAGAAAGAAAAAAAAGGCTTAGGAAGAAGTCTGAAAACGAGACCGACCTATACCCTGGGTGAGTTTGGATGGGTTTAGTGTCTCTGGCAATATTTGTCTTCACTATTGATAGACAGACATAGTCACACAACCCACCACACGATGCCTGCCTCTGAGTGGAGAAGCTAGAATGCAAGTTAACTGTATTAATAGAGAAAACAGCTAGCATCCCAGCATATATAAATAAAAAAGTAAAAAAGCAATCAAATTATCACATGGAATTTCTGGTTCAATTTGATCAATAATTTAGTCCACATTCACGCTAAAATATAGCTTTTTTTTTACATTCACATTCTCAACCCTCCCCTAACTTTAAAAAAACTCATACCTTCATACATAGGTTAAATTCAGATGTTCTTATTTGAGGTTTACTTCTGGCACAAATTTACATTCATGTTAGACTGATTAGTCTATGGGGTAGAAACTCAATAGCCGGTTGCCTCAGCAAAGCTATCAACTGATTGCACCCCCACCATTTCTTGCAATTGGCTGCAGTTGTGGCAGTAATTATAATGGAATACAAAATGACAGCCATTTATCTGGCACAGGAGTATTACAAGATAAAAGGCTAACTTTATCAGAGCTTTACGTTCAATAGAAAGCTGCTTTGGTCTTAAAGTGGTTTTGCCACGATGTAATGTTGACGTGGGATCCTCCAAAATGGGTATTTAATCACTTTTCTAAATATATGCGATTACAAAAAGTGAAGCCTCTGAGAGCTACAGCATTGCTCAGTCCCCTTTAGTTTCCTGAAAGTTTACATTAGACACGACCAGGAGCTGACAGGGAGCTGATCAGGCCGCCGCTTGCGTGGTTGCACTTCTTATCTGATGACAGGGAGAAAGTGCAGTGTATGAGTCTGTCTGCTGTATAGAGTATCCACTACTGTAATGTTATTATTTGAGTAAACTTTTGAGACGCTCCCTGCTTCCTCGCTCTCTCCTCACCCCTCTCACCCCTGCAGCAGTTCATGACTCAGCATGCTTTGCTTATATTCTCCCCTGAGCTGATGAGAGTTAAGGAACTCACTGTCGCAAAACCCCTTTATAGGGGTTTTGCCACGATCTCATTTCATACCTCCTGCATTCAGCTCTTCACCTGTGTGTGCTCAGAAGGGGGTGTGTGTGATTTGTATGAATTGCATATCATGTGACTCAGCAGGATGACATCAACATGCCTTTCCTCTCTGTAGTCAAAGAAAGGTCTGTTCATATAAAGCATTGTGAGTAGGTAAACTTTTTGCCTCCAGGCACAAAGGTCCTCAGTTCAAATCCCTGCAGAAACCAAACCTGTGGGTTTTTTTTTCTCTTTCTCAATGCACATACCTCATTGAGGTTTCTTTTTTATTTATTTGCGCGAAGGAGTACAGAGGACAGGAGTAGAGTGACAGCACCTGGGGTTTGAACACTCAGTAGCTGCCTAAAAAGAGAAGTGATGTCTGAGCATGTGCGATCAGGACTGAGGAGCTCTCAGCCCTGGTCGTATCCCCTGGAGACAAGCTGTAAACAATGGATCACTAAAGGAGCAGCTAAAACAAAAACCGTGGCGAATTTTTAATAATAAGGAATGGTGAAAATGTTTGTTATTTCATTTACAAGTTTCCCACGTCAATTTTACTTTGTGGCAAAACCCCTTTAAGAATTATAGACCACTATGTATGTACTAATTTTTCAGCCTTGGCTGCGTTGTTAGTTCTGTTGTCAGGACCCGACCCAGTTATATTTATTAAATCTATAGTACTCTGACGTCTTAGGTCTCAAAAGTTCAGGCTATTGTCCTTGCCCAATGCTTAACATTGCAACCCTGCGTATGTCATCTTTAGTTCAGAAGCATTACCTAAACCCAAAATCTGGAGATTATAGGTCACTGACATGTGGCCCAGAACCAATGGCGTAACTACAGCTATAGGCCCGTAACATTGATTATGAGGTCCAAAGGTAAAGGAGCACACTAGTGGATAACCAATATATGGTACAACTATTCATACATTTTATTACGGTTTAGGGTACCCTCTTATTTTACTATGGGGCCTTATGAATTGGTAAATGGTAAACTGCCATGAGGTGTCCATCTCAGTTTATGCCCCATAAATCTGTCCTGTTATCAACTAACACTTTCTGGGCGCATTAAGAAGACCGCATGTGTTATGACGGGGTCCATATCCAAATCCATCGAGCTATGCTTAAAGTCAATGTCCAATTATTAATAACGAATGAGTTGTAAAAGGAACATAGCATTATGGCTACTGTTTCTTGCTGGTAGGTATAGGGCTATGGGGCTTTTGCTGTAGGATGGTCCTAAAGAAATTTATAGCAACATGCAAAGGAAGAGAAACTTTGTCAAATAAGAAATTCTCTCTTCATTGCTTTAGCTATACTTCATGGAGTGACTGAATGCAAATTTGTGGCCTTAAAGGGTTAATTCAGGACACCTCACAGACTATAGCCATGTGCAGCTTTATGTACTGACAAGTTACACAATATCTACTATAATCTCTCCTACATTTATCTAATTTTTGTGTTCTTCCATTAGATGCACCACACTTGTTGCCATAGAGGCTAGCTGCTCACTCTGTGGCATAGAGTGGGCCTACTTGTGCATCTGTTGCGCATAGGAGGCTACGTGCGCACTCGTTGCGCACAGAGGGCCTACGTGCTGCACTCGTTGCCATAGAGGCTGGTGCTGCACTCTGTGCGCATGGAGGGGCCTACGTGCTGCCTCTGTGGCAAGGAGGCTGCGTGCGCACTCTGTTGCGCATAGGAGGGGCCTAGCGTGCTGCACTCTGTTGCGCATAGGAGGGGCCTAGCGTGCTGCACTCGTTGCATAGGAGGCTGCTGCTGCACCTGTTGCGCATAGGAGGGGCCTGCGGCGCATCATTTGCGCATAGAGGCCTGCGTGCTGCACTCTGTTGCGCATAGGAGGGCCTAGCGTGCTGCACTCTGTTGCGCATAGGAGGGGCCTAGCGTGCTGCACTCTGTTGCGCATAGGAGGGGCCTAGCGTGCTGCACTCTGTTGCGCATAGGAGGGGCCTAGCGTGCTGCACTCTGTTGCGCATAGGAGGGGCCTAGCGTGCTGCACTCTGTTGCGCATAGGAGGGGCCTAGCGTGCTGCACTCTGTTGCGCATAGGAGGGGCCTAGCGTGCTGCACTCTGTTGCGCATAGGAGGGGCCTAGCGTGCTGCACTCTGTTGCGCATAGGAGGGGCCTAGCGAGCTGCACTCGGTTGCGCATCGGCGGGGCCTAGCGTGCTGCACTCTGTTGCGCATAGGAGGGGCCTAGCGTGCTGCACTCTGTTGCGCATAGGAGGGGCCTAGCGTGCTGCACTCTGTTTCGGATAGCAGGGGCCTTGAGTGCTGCACTGTGTTGCGCATGGGAGGGGCCTAGCGTGCTGCACTCTGTTGCGCATAGGAGGGGCCTAGCGTGCTGCACTCTGTTGCGCATAGGGGGGGCCTAGCGTGCTGCACTCTGTTGCGCATAGGAGGGGCCTAGCGTGCTGCACTCTGTTGCGCATAGGAGGGGCCTAGCGTGCTGCACTCTGTTGCGCATAGGAGGGGCATATCGTGCTGCAATCTGGTTCGCATAGGAGGGGCCTAGCGTGCTGAACTCTGTTGCGCATAGGAGGGGCCTACTGCTGTTATCTGTTGCGCATAGAGGGCCAGCGCCTGCACTCTGTTGAACTCATAGGAGAGGGCCTAGAGCGTGGCTGCACTCTGTTACCATAGGATTTGCCCTAGCGTCTGCAGAACTTGTTGCGCATTGAGTGGCCAAAGCGTGCTGACAATCTGGTTTTGCGCATAGGAGGGGCCTAGCGTGCTGCACTCTGTTGCGCATAGGAGGGGCCTAGCGTGCTGCACTCTGTTGCGCATAGGAGGGGCCTAGCGTGCTGCACTCTGTTGCGCATAGGAGGGGCCTAGCGTGCTGCACTCTGTTGCGCATAGGAGGGGCCTAGCGTGCTGCACTCTGTTGCGCATAGGAGGGGCCTAGCGTGCTGCACTCTGTTGCGCATAGGAGGGGCCTAGCGTGCTGCACTCTGTTGCGCATAGGAGGGGCCTAGAGTGCTGCACTCTGTTGCGCATAGGAGGGCCTAGCGTGCTGCACTCTGTTGCGCATAGGAGGGGCCTAGCGTGCTGCACTCTGTTGCGCATAGGAGGGGCTAGCGTGCTGCACTCTGTTGCGCATAGGAGGGGCCTAGCGTGCTGCACTCTGTTGCGCATAGGAGGGGCCTAGCGTGCTGCACGCTGTTGCGCATTGGAGGGGCCTAGCGTGCTGCACTCTGTTGCGCATAGGAGGGGCCTAGCGTGCTGCACTCTGTTGCGCATAGGAGGGGCCTAGCGTGCTGCACTCTGTTGCGCATAGGAGGGGCCTACACTACTGTTTATCCTGAAATGCATGAAAATACCAAAACTGACACAAGGACCCCAATAACAGAGTATAATGTAGAATTATAGGACATTCAGGGCCTAATGAAAGCTGAGTGACAACCCCTATGTGTACCAAACTTTGTCACCCTTGAAATCCAGAATCTATTATTCAGAGACACTAGGTAGTAACTGAACATTTAAAGTGCTCTAAAGAAGGACAAGGAAGGGTTATTATTTGTGATCTTTATTTGAGGGTGGGGGGGATTCTAATTAAAAGTTATTGCAAGAACTATAAATTCAGGTGCATTGTTTAAGAAGGAGGAACATTTCCAAAATATTCCGGAATAAAATGTTCCCTGATCTAAACAGCAGGAAGTTCCCCAATATAAAAATATATCCTTCACATATTTATACAAAGTGGCTAAGTATATCGAAATATTTTTGTTATTGGAAAACAACCAAGGAAAAAGTTTACATTTCACGAACTTTACAGCCAAGGTCAACATTTCCTTTGGGGTGAACCAAGATCTGAAGTGTAAAGCTCCAAATGTTTTTAGATTAAATAGAATACCTATATCCCCACCCCCAAACTCCACTCACGTTGGACTGTCAAGACTGATTTAGTAGGTTAATCAACCCGTGCACATTCTGAGATAACCGCAGCTGATAAGAGTAATCTCTAATTACCAGCACAAACCACAGCCAATATAAACAAGAGGCATTATTTTTAGCTTACTCAAAAGCGAGTTAGATTAGCGAAAAGCGGTGAGACAACAGACAGTATATTCCATGTAATGAATTAGGGCTATTTGTATTGCAATACACAAGTAACCAAGCAATAAAAAGTAGACATATGGCAATCTGTGAGTTTACTGTGAAAATGGCAACACAATTTTAAATTTGGTATAGTAATTTAAAAATGGAGGGGGGAAATAATATAAAAAATTGCACAGAGATAGGAATCATATTGGGTTTACACAATAAAACCACAGATTTCGGAAAAAAACACAATTTTGGCGGCCACAGGAAAATAAACATCGCTTTTAAATATTACATTAAATGGGATTGGTGAAATGTGGTGTGTGAAGAAGGCATATAACTGGCTACATCTTTTCATCTTTTAAATAAAATACTGTGAATATTAAACAAAATCTGTCCATATATAGATGTACACACACACACAGTGGTACCTTGAGATACGAGTTTAATTCGTTCTGTGACATTGCTCTTAACTCAAAGCAGAATTTCCCATAGAAATTAAGTAAAACGTCATTAATCTGTTCCACGCACCCAAAACCACCACAATTTTTTACATGTTTACTAACAAACATGTACAGTGTATACATTTACTGTATACAGCATAATACACAGTAAAACAAAAGAATGTAAAGAAATAAACTGGTTTAATTAAGTGTAATCACCTTGAAAGTCAGGTGAAGATGCTGCTGGAGATGGAAATGGAAGAGATCGCTAAACTTTAATACTTCGTTTATTTTCCCCCTTCAATTAGGGTGGGTTCACACAATATGACGACAGATGGTTTGTAGGACAGACTACTTGTTTAAAATTCATGAATGGCTACAGATTAGGAGCTTTTGAGCAGGAGCTGCTGCAATGCAAGTCTGCTCTAGTTCACTCTTAACTCAAATATTTGCTCTTAATTCAAAGAAAAAAAATGAAGCAAGCAACTGCTCTGATCTAAAAAAAAACTATGAAGTCAAGGTACCACTGTGTGTGTATATATATATTATAATATACATACATATACATATATATATATATATATATATTTATTTGAAGCCAGAAGTTTACATATACTACGTAAAAAGACACATATGCATGTTTTTATCACTAGCTTAAAATTAGGATTACCAAAATTATTTATATTTGCCAAATGCCAGACTAATGAGAGAGAGAGAATTTTTTAAGCCATTTTATTACTTTCTGTAAAGTCAAAAGTTTACATACACTAGGATTACTATGCCTTTAAGCAATTTGGGACAGCCCATATGATGATGTCATGTTTTTGTAAGCTTCTGACAGGTTTATTGGCAACATCTGAGTTATTTAGAAACACACCTGTGGTTGTATTTTAATTCACACCAGAAACACGCTGCTTCTGTGTGTAACATCATAGGAAAGTTTAAAGAAATCAGTCAAGATATCAGGTAGAGAATTGTGGAATTGCACAAGTCTCCTTCATCCTTGGGTACAATTTGGAGATATCTGAAAGTGCCTCATTCATTTGTACAAACAATTATACGCAAGTACAAACAAGATGGGAATGTCCAGCCATCATACCACTCAGGAAGGAGATGGGTTCTGTGTCTCAGAGATGAACGTGCTTTGGTCCAACATGTGCATATCAACCCAAGAACAAAAACAAAAGACCTTGTGAAGATGCTGGTGGAAGCTGGTAGGATTGTGTCATTATCCACAGTGAAACGGGTACTATATCAATATGGGCTGAAAGGCCAATCTGCCAGGAAGAAGTCATTACTCCAAAAGTAATATATAAAAGCCAGATTAATGCTTGAAAATGCACACAGTAACAAAGGCCTATAATTTTGAAGACATGTCCTGTGGTCTGACAAAACTAAAATTGAACTGTTAGGCCATAATGACCATCATTACATTTGGAGGAAAAAGGGAGAAGCTTGGAAGCCTAAGAACACCATCCCACTAAAACATGGGGATGGCAACATCATGTTGTGGGGTTGTTTTGCTGCAGGAGGGACTGGTGCACTTCACAAAATAGATGGCACCACGAGGAAAGAAGATTATATGGCAATATTGAAGCAACATCTCAAGACATCAGCCAGGAAGCTAAAGCTTGGTCTTCCAAATGGACAATGACCCGAAGCATACTGCCAAACTGGTTACAAAGTGGCTTAAGGATAACCAAGTCAATGTTTTGGAGTGCGCCCTTATCTCAGTCCTGTTGAAAATGTATGGGCAAAGCTGAAAAGGCAGATGCGAGCAAGACGACCTTCAAACACGGCTCAGTTACAGCAGTTCTGTCAGGAGGAATGGGCTAAAAGTCCTACCAACTACTGTGAGAACCTTGTAGAAGGATATCCAAAACGTTTGACCCAAGTCATACACAGTTTAAGGGCAATGATACCAAATTCTAATGAAATGTATGTGAACATTTGACTTTGCAGAGAGTAATAAAAATGGCACAAAAAATTATCTCTAATTATTCTGGCATTTGGCAAATATAAATAATTTTGGTAATCCTTATTGACCTAAAACGGTTAAGGTTTATTTTGATTTCATGTCAGGTAGTGAGAAAAATATGCATATGTGTCTTTTTATACAGTGTATGTAAACTTCTAATTTCAACTGTATATATATACATACATATGTAGATATATTTATCTATACAAATATATAGAGTGTGAGAGATACATATGTAATATATCATTTTCTACTAAAATAAAAGAATTTAGAACTTTCTATTTAGAAATAGACATACAGACATTTGGCCAATACGACTGTACGGTATAAAAAGAATTAGAAGGTAATAAAGCCCAAAATGATTTCCAGAGATTGAACGGATAAAGGAAAGGGGCGATTAGTGCAACAAAGAGGAGTTAGGATGTAATATAACAGGATTACATAATGAATAATTAATAAAAAATGGAGCACTGAGGCTGCCAACCAATTCCTCCAAGTCCAGCGCCACAATAAATGCTCTACATGTGCTGAAGTCTGGAGCTCGGCTCTTCACATTAGAAGGTGCCCAAAAAATATATCATTTATACTGGTCCAAGTGCAGAGCAGAAATATGCTTGCACACTTTTTTTTATATTTCAATTTCTTTTTTGTGTTGGGGATTAGAGCAGTTTCCTCATTACTTTGACTCTTTCTGGTCTTTGTTACATAAGCTGGTCACCACTTTAACAGCGCTGTTCATTTAGGCCATCAGTAATATAAAAAATGTTAAAAAAATTAAACAGAAGGGAGAAAGTATGTAACAAAAAAAAAACAACAATAATTGCTTCTATTGAACAAGAAAAATGAAATGATATGCGTACCAGCAGCAACTACAGCTGGGGGAGGCGAGCCTGCCTCACCTCCACTCGTCTGACTCATTGGGGCGACAGAGGTTTCGCGAGATGTGGGGAATTGCAGCTCCTTTGGGAGAAGGTCATAAACCGATTCTAAAAAGTAACACAAGCAGAAAATGTTACATTACAATACCATTATCTGGTCTTGGTAATAAAAAACATTACGTACAACATGTCAAATGTCAATGCAACAGATGCTAAACACCGGGAAGTATTAAAATGACTGCAAGATATCTCTGGTCTTTAAAGGGGAATCGAAAGATAAAATGGATCAAAATCTAACCAGCTGTTTCCACCTTGCAAGAAGTATTAAGAGTGTAGGCGGCTGCACTGACCCAAAACAGTGGTTGGAGTAGTCACCAGAATCTGCACTCCAAATAACTAAAATGGCACAAAACAGCACCATCATGTATGTCGAAAAACCCTCCCATGTTCACCACCATTTTTATTAAAGTCTCACATGGAATCAGAGGGTTAAAGGGGTTGTCTCATCTCAAAGTTTCATAGGATGCATGAATGAAATAATGCTGCTTGGCTCGGTCACTTCCTGGTCAAGCTGTCTGTAATTAGCATATGAGCTCTGTGTATTCAGACTTCTCTGTTTATCAGTCTAGATTAGCTAAAGTATCTTCTCTACGGCCCAGAGAAGCTTCTGAGCGAACGTAAACAGTAGAGTAATTACTGTCTTTTGTCTGAAAGATCAGATAACACACAAGCTCTCACACTGCCGCGACCTGTGTGATGACATCACCCCCTGCTATCAGATAGAACAAACAGCAGGGGAGAAGGAGTACACAGGTCGGTCACTAGAGAAACCTGAGAGCCCTCAGAAGGTGATAAAATCATTTGTAGCTCCTTAACAAAAAAGATGAATAAAGCAATATATTTGGAAAACATCTTCATTTAGTGTTCCCTACATTTTGAAAGTTAGTCTTTGTAGTGAGACAACCCCTTTAACGTTTCTTACTTAATGTAAGCAGCGATTGAAACATACTAATAATGGAGATAAAAGTCAATTAGATGGACAGGGAGTGTATGTTCAAAGCAATTATCTGTGCGTTATTTAACTTTCTTAAAAAGTTCCACATAACAATACAGTAGCCTTGGTGGTGAGCTATTCATGTTTATGACCACTTTAAAGGAGCAGCAGACAATCCCAATTGTTTGCAGCACCCCAACAAAGGCTGGCGAGCAGATATGGATAGGCTGGAAGTCATTTTCCGTTATTATGCTAGATCTTAAAGGGGAATTCCAATAAAACTGATTAGCTTTAAATAGGTAGGCAAAGGCAAATAAAAAAACATTACCAAATACATAGCCGTTTGCTTCCTTTTAGAGTTGCAGCAGTTCTTAACTCCTGCTTGTTTACAGAAGGTTTCATAGATTACCAAAAATCTGTCTGCTCTAGCTGGAGTGGTAAGGTTATGCCCTGCTGTATCTTATCAGCAGCACAGGAGCTTGTTGATCTCTCTAACAAACCTTGACCCTTAAGAGCTCTGTAGCCTTGTGCCCAGTAAAACCCCCTTTATCACCAATGTACTTTAAACAGGATCAACTAAGATTAGCAGAGCTGAAATGTCACTCAATGCTGTAGGTCCCCCCACAGCCTGAACAGGAAGTCTGGACTATACTGCAGAAAAAACCCTTTCAGCTCATGGACCAAATTTAAATTCGATGTTCTTAAGCACAGTAATGAAAATGGATTTCCCTTCTATATTTCCTTCCTTCAAACTATAAACCTCTTCATTATCAAAAATATAGTATGGGGCAGACTCTCTTAAACCATGATCCTTAAAAGTGAACTTGTCAGGTGGTTTATGCTGCCCTATCTGACAGCAGGAGGTGATAGAGAAGCTGAATTCTGTGATAAATAGGTTAATATGATTCTCTGAGTAAAAAGAAGAGAATCTGTAAAAGTGAAACCGAAAGTACTGCTGACCCCGCCCACACAGTGATTGACAGCTCTGTATACACACTGATACAAAGAAAGCTGTTCAATCAATGTATGTGGGCGGGGTACATAGGACTTCCGCTTAAAGGAGTTTTACTTCATGGTTAAGACCCTTTAAGGAGTCTGGTCAGTATTTATTTTGCTTTTTATGCAGAAATCCTGCTCCAAATCATATAACCCTATATATCACAGAGCTCAGCTGCTCTCCTTTTATCGTATCCTGCTTTCAGATACAGCAGCATAAACCACCTGACAGATTCTCCTTAAAGGGGTTGCGTGAGAAGCCCAAAAAAATAAGAACATATAGTGCAGTAATACTAAAGATGAGCAGTAACTGTCTGTCACAATCCAGTGTGTGAACTACTTGCAGACGCTGTTACAGTTGTGCTCAAAAGTATACATACCCTGGCAGAACTTTTGCTTTCTTGGCCTTTGTTCAGAGAATATGAATGATAAAACAACTTGTTTTCCACCCATGGTTAGTGGTTGGGTGAAGCCATTTATTGTTAAACTACTGTGTTTTCTCTTTTTAAATCATAATGACAACCAAAAACATCCAAATGACCCTGATCAGGTTCACAAGTTCACATACCCTGGTGATTTTGGCCTGATAACATGCACAGAAGTTGACAAAAATGGGTTTGAATGACTATTCAAGCTAACATCCTCACCTGTGACCTGTTTGCTTGTAATCAGTGTGTGTGCATAAAAGCTGAGTGAGTTTCTGGGATCCAGACAGACTCTTGCATTTTTCATCCAGCCACTGACATTTCTGGATTGTGAGTCATAGGGAAAGCAAACAAATTGTCAATGGATCTATGGGAAATGGTAGTTGAACTGTATAAAACAGGAAAGGGATACAAAAAGATATCCAAGGAATTGATAATGTCAGTCAGCAGTGTTCAAACTGTGATTAACAAATGGAAAATCAGGGGCCCTGTAAAAACCAAACCACGGTCAGGTGGACCAACAAACATTTCGGCCACAACTGCCAGGAAAGTTGTTTGGGATGCAAAGAAAAACCCACAAATAACATCAGCTGAAACACAGGGCTCTCTGAAAACTAGTGCTGTGGTTGTTTCAAGATGCACAATAAGGAGGCACTTGAAGAAAAATGGGCTGCATGGTGGCGTCACCAGAAGAAAGCCTTTACTGCGCACATGCCACAAAGTATCTCACCTACAATACACCAAACAGCACAGAGACAGGCCTCAAAACTTCTGGAACAAGGTCATTTGGAGTGATGAGACCAAAATCAAACTTTTCGGCCACAACCATAAACGTTACATTTGGAGAGGTGTCAACAAGGCCTATGATGAAAGGAACGCCATTCCTACTGTAAAGCACAGAGGTGGATCGCTGATGTTTTGGGGATGTGCGAGCTACAAAGACACAGGAAACTTGGTCAAATCTGAAGGAAAGATAAATGCAGCACGTTATCAGCAAATACTGGAGGCAAGTGTGCACTCATCAGCCCGGAGGCTGCGTGTAGGACATATTTGGACATTCCAACATGACAAAGATCCAAAACACAAGGCCCAGTCAACCTGTCATTGGCTACAGCAGAACAAAGTGAAGGTTCTGGAGGGACCATCCCAGTCTCCTGACCTCAATATCATTGAGCCACTCTGGGGAGATCTCAAGCAAAGCGCAGTTCATGCAGCCCAGGAATTTACAGGAACTGGAGGCTTTTTGCCAAGAAGAACGGGCAGAGCCTCATCCACAACTACCACAAAAGATTTCAAGCTGTCATTGATGTTAGAGGGGGCAATACACGGTATTAAGAACTGGAGGATGGGAACTTTTGATCAGGGTCATTTGGATATTTTTGGTTGTCATTATGATTTAAAAAGATAAAACAAAGTAGTTTGACAATAAATGGCTTCACCCAACCACTAACCATGAGTGGGAAATAAGTTTTTGTGTTATCATTCATATTCTCTGCCAGGGTATGTAAACTTTTGAGCACAACTGCATATCACGTATTATTACCATGTTGGATCTTTTGCCTCACTGGGCCAGTGGGTGGAGCTACAGTTGCTAGGTGCGCTGCATGAAATCTACATTTCCCACAACAGACGCTACCTCCCAGCTGAGCTGTAGATTCTATATACTATATTCAAACCAAATAGTGAGCCGTCCCTCACACCACAAGTCTCTCAGGCTGACTGAGCACAGCACATGCCCAGTGATTGATGTCAGTCAGCATAACCAGGAAGTAGCTCACAGAGTCTGTCCTACTTCCTGTAGGACAGGTTTCTGCTGAGGAAAGAGCCTGGCGGCCATTTTGTTGTTCTATAATGATTATCTCCTAGACAAAACTAGCAGAATTTTCTAATTAAAGATATTTAGGATTTTTTTCATTAAGACAAAGTTTATGTATTTCGTTTTCTTCTTTTCCCAGAGAACCCATTTAAAGAGGTATTCCCATATTGTTAGGGGTTAGTATTTTGCTAGAATAAGCTATACAATTAGGATTGTGGGGGACCACCCACTGATTCCGATAATGCAGGGGCTGCAGTTATGGTTTAGTGCAGAGTCCTGTTTATTGGTTTCCTTTGCACAGTAACACCAATGTCATCCACTGCGCTAGGACCTGAAGCCGCCAAGATTCAAGTAAATGAAACCATGCACAGATCCAGGCACAGTCAAGTGACTAAGCAGACAAAGTTTAGAAGGCACCTTTTGGCGTCTAACATACCTTCCCTTTTTGTGTTTTTGTTGATTTTATATACCTTATGGCCATATGATTTTTCTGCATTGCTGGTGGAGCACCTTTTGTGCCCCTTTTGTTGAGAACCGGAAGCTTTGGCTGACCGTAGTAACAGTGTGAAGCGCATTTGCATTCCACTGGCCCATGCTCGCTACTTCCAGAC
Source organism: Phyllomedusa bahiana (assembly GCA_025379985.1). NCBI lineage: Eukaryota > Metazoa > Chordata > Amphibia > Anura > Hylidae > Phyllomedusa > Phyllomedusa bahiana. The sequence goes on from JAODAL010003471.1 coordinate 160,712, forward strand.
ATGTGCATGGTACAAACTAGGTGAAGTGCATTTGCGTTCCACTGGTTTCTGATCATAATTTCCGGACCTGCGCAAAGTAGTGTGGAGAGCCCATAATCCTCACCGGAAGTGATTACTTGAAAGTGGCAGGTGAATAGAGCATTCAGGTGAGGTATATTAAAAAGATTATATAAAGACAACAGTTTGGAGACCACTTTGAAGACCAAGGGACAACGTTTCCTTTAGGAAGCTATGATTGGTGGCATACATAGGTGATGTTTCACACACCAACCTAACTTTTCATCTATTCTATATAATACATGACATGCAGAATACCCCTGAAGAACCACGAGTGCATTCGGGGAAATGCGTCGGGACTTACTACTAGTGTAGGGGCTAATAGGGTGAGCCCTTGTCAGGGCGGTACCCCTGCTGTATAGGTAGGGGTGTCATAAGGGAATTATACATATAGGTCTCTGTACTAAATGCTAAAAAGAAAAATCAACTTTGGAATGATTTGTATAATTCATCTAGATATCGTCCAAAACCTTCTGGAGCATAAACATCATGGGTAACGTGTGTAGGACAATTTTGTCCACCTCCCACCACCCATTCAATTATATGTTTGCCATGTTTAAATGTATTAAGTTTCCGCCATAGACACTAAGTATTCTATTACTCTGCATCGGACGATTGTTGGTCTTTTTGAATGTTTTTTTGCATTTGAATATTGTGCTATTGATGTGTAATTTTTGAGGTATCATTGACTTTTTAACTCTTTAACCCTTTAAATTTTCAGTGATTACAAAGTTTAGAAGGCACCTCAGTACTTAAAGGGATTGTCTCACTACATTGATTCGTCCTGTTTTCTTGGTTTCATTTTGAATTCAGGGGCGTGTTTACTGGTTTCCACTAGGCTGCAGTAGAAGCCAGGTCTGTAGCTATAGCAACCAGCGCTGGCAGCCTATCAGGAGAGATTAAACAGGTCTGTAGCTATAGCGACCTGAGGAACTGATGCAGCCCATACAAGAGGGGATATTTCAGAATCGGTAGGACACGGTTAATGGACACATATTGCAAAGTGTTTTGTTTTTGCAAGATCTTTAACAGAAAAAGCAATCCTTGTAGTGAGACAGCCCCTTTAAACAGTGCTATGTCCCCTTCACTCTCAAAATCAGTGGTGGTCCAAAAGGTTACACCACCAGCAATCATAAAATTAGGGCACATTCCAAGCAATATGCCATCACTTTGTAAGATAGGAAAACCCCTTTAGCTGTAATAAAGGGCATTTCCACAGCTAAAACTTGCCATTGTCAATCTAAAGTGGTGGTCACCCAGCACTCAGACTCCAGCATGGAAAATTCTATAGGTTATGCAGTAAAGTGTAATAGCAGCCATGTTGGTCACACCCAGCTTCACCTAAACAGCTCCCACATTTGAGGCATACAAGCCATTTTGACATCAATCCAATCAGAATATAGTGAGCAACCTCCACAACTATTATACTAAGTTGTATCTTCTAAGCAAGGAAAAGGCTATGGCGCCACTAATTTCCCAATTCCCTCAGCAATAAACATATTTGTGTACCGTTAAGATCTTCAGCTACTAAATTTTTTCCAAATATCCATAAACATGTGAGATAATGTGTGCGGGGGAGGCCTGAAGGGTTGAGAGGTGACCCTAAACATGGAAACCAAGTCCCCCTGGACTTCTGAATCTGCTAGTATCTGAAGTGGCCAGCTTTTTGAGAAGGAAGTGATGCCTGCCCCATGCCAGCAGTGCTTGCAATACTTAACCCCTCCAGCCAGCTCCTAATAGAGCCCAAATTAAAAACCGCTGCTTGTTTCTCTGTTCCAAGTCTTGCTTCCGCCCCTTTATTTAAGACATCTATATAAGGGATCTTTCGTTGGCTGGATGCCACGCTGGTCTTTTGAGGTCAGCAGCATAAAATGTGACCTATTGTACGAGACTGTATTCAGGAACCTTGAGAATTTTACTGAGAGTCAGGCCCTCACAAGGGCTTGGATTAATATTAAATCCTATCCAGATATGGTTGTCATGTATTACAGGATACTGGAATATATTGCACAGCCATCTCTACCTTCATATAAGTTTTACAGCTCCACTTTTTCTGTGTAAAGTAGATTAAAATCTTTACAATTTTTTTTAAATTCAGACATTTTTCCTTTTTCAAAATGATCAAGCATTGAATATATGGAATCACAAATACACCATTAACATCTATTTTTATAAACTGCAGTGATCCAAAAAGATTGCTGTTTTAGGGTTGACATCCTGTGTGTGCTTCAGTTACAGCACTGATCTGGAGCTTGAGTTGCAGGCCTATTATCACATCATTCCCACTCATCTTGATGAAAAATTATCCATACCTTCCACGGTTCCATAAACCCAAAGCAATTTCCATTAAATGGGTTCTCTAGAAAAAAAAAAAAAAAAAAAAAAAAAAAAAAAAAAGGCCTTGTTCTGTACATCCAATTTGTTTGTTATGGATACCCCAGAAAGCGGTCTCCTTTTCAGGATCTCTCTCTATGAGCCAGATTAGAGAAGTCACTAAGAGGGACATGTATGAAAACTATCTTGGTCTAAGACTTTCTTAGTTGCCCACAGCAACCAATCAGAGTGCCCCTTTCATTTCATCTAGTGCTCTGAAAAAAATGAAAGGGAGCTACTATTGGTTGCTATGGGCAACAAGGAAAATCTTAGACCTAGACAGTTTTCATACATGTGGCCTCAAGGGCTCATCCCCACGACAAAGGACAAATACCAGTCGGTTTATCCGACCAGTATTTGTCCTGTTTTAGTGCTGTCCCCACGGCCGCAGGGGGGCGGCTTTTCCTCCGCGTTTGACACGTAGAAACAGCCCTCCCCCTTCACATTGAGATGCACCAATTCCATCCGGAGCCGGACGGTAAGGTTGACATTCACAATGTTTTTGCGGCGCCCGCCAGCGGCAAAAAGCCTCAGGGTGACTGCTGCACGGGTTTTCCATAGGGCACCAGTGTGCTCATTTTCAGCCGGATTTTCAGGCGATCTGAAAAACCGCACACCGGCTGAAAAAACGTCCGAAAACCCGTGCCGTGGGGACATGCCCTAATGGTCCAAAATGTAATATTTTTAAATAATCTCACCTGACCACCAGGGGTTCCCAGAGATGGATAACTCAGGAATTATAGCTCTGTGAGATTTTAAATGCTTTGTAAAGCGAGTTTGCATGTCCTGGTTCCATTAATGCAAATTATTGCCAAATGATGAGGTTTTGCAACAATCTAACCGTGACATGTGATGATGGGTGATCACATTGTACAGGAGTCATAAGTAACAGGAATATACAGAGGAGCCATATCAACATAATGATAAATACAGTTAAAGGAAAAAATGCAAGTTAACAATTCAACTATATACTTAGAAAGAGACTCAAAAACACTTTTACTCTGACTAGCATAAAGCATTTAGAGAATGCCACAGGAGTGAATGAACACATTAAGCTTTGGTAGCCTCAGAGTTGCACGAGGATGTCCCTTACTGCAACTAGGCCTCTGCAGTGGTGATCGCGTATAGAAAATTTATATTGTAAACTGTACAGAATATTTATATTATCAACTATTAAAAAGGTGACCACGGGCCCCCCCCCCCAAAAAAAAAAATCTTGCCAGAGTTATTTAAGTGATGTTTTCTCTGCTGTAGGCCGCCGCCCTTTTCTACAGCTGAGCAGCAGCATTTCCTGTCTGAAACTGGTTTTCCTCTGTCATGTAAAACCACAGGACTCATTATCCTTTGCTGGGCCTTTTTGTATCTTCCTCCCACCCAACCTGTACATACTCCTTGTGGTTTCTTCCTCATGATGAACGCCTTAGGACACAGGACCAAAGGGTGCAAAGCTGTCCAGAGTACAGGCAGTTCTGGGTTAAAAACGGGATAGGGACTGTAGGTTTGTTCTTAAGTTGAATTTGTATGCAAGTCGGAACAGGTGTATTTATTAAATGTAACTCCAGCACAAAAGTTTTTTTTTTTTTTGTTTTGGACAGTGCAGGGAAGGGTTTTTACATCTGTTTTGCTGTCTGTGCTCCTGTTAAGAAGATTTCACTCCATTTTCACTTCATGTGCTGCTGTGGCATGCTGGAACCTGTCATTCCACAGCTACTATCTGCTGTGGAGCATGGAACTACAAGTGCAGCATGCCACATAAGTCTCCGTTTGTAACTAGGGGACAGATGTAAGTCGGAACGGTGTAAGTCGAGGACTGTCTATATTAAAAAAAAAAAAATCTCCATTGGTCACATGATCTCCTGGGTTTAACATTGAGCAGTTTTGTGTGTGTCCAGACACAGAGATAGTGAGCTTCTGGTCATTATTTTATTAATTTATATAGCTCTGACCTATTCCTCAGCACCCTGCAAAGATTGTTTTCAGTTATAGAGGTTCCTGTACCCAGTGAGGCTCGCAATCTAAATGCCAGATATTTTTGGTATGTGGAAGAAACCAGACTATGCAAAGGAAAGCCCACGCAAACAAGGGAGAGACACCCCCCTGTTACGCTTTGCCATGAAATATCACGGTAGAATGATACAGCTCATTTTCAATTTTGTTTTGTTATAATATTATGAGTATGTGATTTTCTCCAAAGACTGCAGCAGATATTGTTATTTGCTTTGTTTTTCAATGCTTTATCTAATGTCTCTACAAGTTCAGGGACATCACAATCCTGCTCTCCTATGTCCTCTGGTATGAGGTGATGTGGCTGTAGATCATAGAACATCTATAGTCGCATCATATCAGATCCTTGGGACAAGTGCATTCTCTGTGTTTATACTGTACTGGTTTGTAAAGCAGCTTTCCCCCTTTTTCTGATTTGCTTTTTTCTCTAGTAGTATAATGTTTATGTGAGGGAAACAGGGCAGAGACTCAGCCAGCGGATGAATTCACACAGATTCACCATTAACGACAACAGAACAGATCGCCCAGTGGCCGCACATTTCTCCGGAGATGACCATTGTATTGAAGATTTGAAGATTATGGTTTTAATGGGACACTTTAAGACGCAGAGGGAGAGAAAGGAGTGGGAATATAAATTATAATGCAAAAATTTCAGACTCTGCAAAATGGGCTAAATATTCATGCCAGCTTTATGTCAAACTATGTGTGAACTGTGAGAGCCACAAATTACACCTGATGGCTATGAGATAAGATGCAGAATTACTGACCCCTCCGTCACGCCTCACAAGTTTCCAGATAGTTGATTTCTTGACCTGTTGTAAATGACTTGTCTGCTTATATTGCATTTTGTTATTTTTAAGAATTCTAAGATCCTTTGAAGGTCCATGTCTTTTGTGTATAAAAAGTCTGTACATTTTCAGTTCTTGTATAACACCATGTCTGAAGAAGGGAGCTAGTACTCTCGAAAGCTCACCATCAAATATACTAAGTTAGCCTCTAAAAAGGTATCGCCTGATTTCTTTGCTTACAGTTAAGAACAACAGCAAGTTCCTATTTGTGACCATAAAATAAATTAGTCTTCTGTACACCATAGCATAAAACTGCCTCCCAGGCAAAGGAGTGTGGGGTGTAACTTTTAAAGGGGTTTTGCCACCATGTAATGTTGAGGTGGGAACCTCCAAAATGGGTATTTAATCACTTTTCTAAATATATGTGATTACAAAAAGTGAAGACTCTGAGAGCTACAGCATTTCTAAATCCCCCTTAGTTAACTGAAAGCTTCCACTAGACACGACCCAGGAGCGGACAGGCCGCACTTGCGTGAAACACTTCTTATCTGATGACAGGCAAAATGAATGAGCTTTTAAGGCACCGGGTAGAAAGTGTAGTCTATGAGGCTGTGTCTTGCTGTATTGAGTATCCATTGTTGTACTGTTTATCATTTCACTTAAGTTTTGAGACGCTCCCTTATTCCTCACTCCTTACTCACCCCCTCCCTCTCAGCCCTGCAGCCTTCATGACTCAGCATGATTTGTTGACATTCTCCCTGTGCTGATAAGGAAGGTAAGAAACTTGCGTCTTGGCAAATCCCCTTTAAGAATAACAAATTCATACAGGCATACCATGCAGATGAAAAAACTGAAGTGTGGCTTGCATATGAATCCAGCCCCCGCGTCACAGGACCACCTTTTTCTGCAATAACAGCTACAAGTCTGTTGGAAGATGTCTTTACCAGCTTTGCAGAGCCTGGACTGAATTTTTGCCCATTCTTCTTTGCAAAATAGCTCTTTTCAAGTCCTGCCACAGATTCTCAACGGGATTTAGGTCTATATGTCACTGGGTCATTTTAACATGAGTAATACTCTGATTTAAACCATTCCATTGTAGCTTTTTTTTCCTATATGTTTAGGGTTGTTATGCTGAAAAGTGATCCTACATCCCCGTCTCGAGTTTTGCACCCTCTAACAGCTCCATTCATCTTCCCATCAACTCTGACCCAACTTCCCAGTCCCTGCTGAAGCACAGCGTCCCCGCAGCATGATGCTGCCACCACCATGCTTCACAGTGGGGACTGTGTGTTCAGCGTAATGTACAGTGTTGGCTTTCCTCCACACATAGCATTTGGCATTTAGACCAAAAAGGTCAATTTTGGTCTCATCTGACCAGAGTACCTTCTTCCACATGTTTAATGTGTCCCCTACAAAGCTTTTTGCAAACTTTAAATGGGACTTCTTAAGTCTTGCTTTCAAAAAGGGCTTTCTTCGTGCCACTGTTCCATTAAGAACAGTTTTGTGGAGTACACGACTAATAGTTGTCCTGTGGACAGATTCTCCCACCTAAGATGTGGATCTCTGCAGCTCCTCCAGAGACCCTGGGCCTCTGCTGCTTCTGTAATTAGTGTTCTCCTTGTCTGGGCTGTCAGTTTGAGTGGATGGCCAAGTCTTGGTAGGTTAGCAGTTGTGCCATACGCCTTCCATTTATTGTGTATTTATTGAACAGTACTCCTTGAAATGTTCAGAGCTTATGCTATTTTTTTTTTTAAACTGACCCTGCAATACACTTTGCTGCAACTTTATCCCAGAGATGCTTGGTGTGTTCTTTGGTTTTCATAATGCTGTTTGTTCACCAATGTTCACCTCTAAGGCTTTCAAAAACCGCTGCAAGCACAATGAGAATATATTGCATACATACACTCACCGGCCACTTTATTAGGTACACCTGTCCAACTGCTCGTTAACACTTAATTTCTAATCAGCCAATAACATGGCGGCAACTCAGTGCATTTAGGCATGTAGACATGGTCAAGACAATCTCCTGCAGTTCAAACCGAGCATCAGTATGGGGAAGAAAGGTGATTTGAGTGCCTTTGAACGTGGCATGGTTGCTGGTGCCAGAAGGGCTGGTCTGAGTATTTCAGAAACTGCTGATCTCCTGGGATTTTCACGCACAACCATCTCTAGGGTTTACAGAGAATGGTCCGAAAAAGAAAAAACATCCAGTGAGCGGCAGTCCTGTGGGCGGAAATGCCTTGTGATGCCAGAGGTCAAAGGAGAATGGGCAGACTGGTTCGAGCTGATAGAAAGGCAACAGTGACTCAAATAGCCACCCGTTACAACCAAGGTAGGCAGAAGAGCATCTCTGAACGCAACAGTACGGCGAACTTTGAGGCAGATGGGCTACAGCAGCAGAAGACCACACCGGGTGCCACTCCTTTCAGCTAAGAACAGGAAACTGAGGCTCCAATTTGCCCAAGCTCATCGAAATTGGACAGTAGAAAAGGAAAAAACTTTTGCCTGGTTGATGAGTCTCGATTTTGCTGCGAATTGGGAGGGTAGGGTAGTTTTTGCGCAACAACATGAAAGCATGGTCCATCCTGCCTTGTATCAAGGGTTTTCAGGCGGGGGTGGTGGTGTCTGGTGTGGGGATATTTTTTGGAAATCTTTGGGCCCCTTGGTACCAATTGGCATGTTGAAAACCCCCTTGTGGATCTATGCCACGAAGAATTGGGGCAGTTTGAGGAAAAAGGGGGCCCCAAACCCGTTCTGCTGGTGTACCTAAAAAAAGTGGCCGGTGAGTTAAAATATTTATGTCAAATTGGTGACAATCTTATTTAAGGGCATCATGGTACATCATGGCTGAAAACATGCACGCCACACTTTCAGTTTTCCTTAAAAAAAATAAAAAAAAGTTGTATCTTTTCTATCCGGGCAGGGATTTTGGTTACGGGTTACGCGAGAGATGGAATAAGGAAAGTTGTGGAGCCCCTCGGTTTTCACCACAGCCCGTCGCAAGGTAGGATGGACTTGGCTGCAGGGATCTCCCAGGTCGCTACCCCTGGCATGGTCACTTGCGATGACAGCCAAGGTGTCAATGAGGTAAGAAGGAACAGGCACAGGCGCAGATGGGTCAAGGGCAGCAGGTCAGGCAGGCAGATCTACCTAATAAACAAGTCAGGAGTAGCCGAAGGTCGAAACCAGAAGACACAGACAGAATTGCTTACTACACGCAGCAGGAAACACCAACAAACTGGCACAGGCTGATAAAAAGGTGCTCATTTAAATATCTGCTAACGGCAGAGGACAGGTTCAGGAAAACTGGTCGAGCGGCTGGCCCTTAAATGGAGGGAAAAATGCGGCAGCTCCCTGAAGAAAATCTGGCAGCAGGAAAAGAAGCACAAGGGCCCCTCTTATCCTGCTACTAAAAGAACTCTTATGTGTTAGCTGAGGAGCGGGGAGTAAAGCCCACTCCCTTAGGACGAGAAAGAAGCAAGTAATATTAAAATATTAGTTTCCCCAAAAAAAAAGGTAATGTGCGTGGGACGAAAAGGGATGGTTTTATCTGTAACCTTGTAAGATTTAACAATCTTCTGCTCTGTCAGAGTAGCTGCTCTCTAGAAGTTGAATATGCTCATCACTGCTGTAGAACCACCCACAACCTGAGGAGGCAGAGCGAGTGCAAAACTGCTAAAACTCAGTGAAACAATGTGGTGAGAAAACAATTTTAAAAGTTGGTATTTGTTGCTTTGATTGTTTAGGCAAAAATGGTGGGAATAGTATTTAAGGGGGGTTGTCTGCTAAAAGGATTGTTTTTTTAGGTTAAGATCTTGCAAAAACAAGCCACTTTGAATGTGTGCCCTTAACAGTGTCCCCTTTTCCCCTAGATACCCTTTTTGTAGGGGCCCTTAATCAGTCCTAGGTCGCTATAACCACAGACCTGTTCGATCTCTCCTGATAGGCTGTCTGCACTGGTTGCTATAGCTACAGACCCGTCACTGCAGGCCAGTAGAAGCCAGTAAACATGCCCCATAATTCAAAAATTAAACTGAGAAAACGGAACTGGGGTAAGATGAATCAATGTAGTGAGACAACCACTTTAAGTCAAATGTTAAGATGTTTTCCGTAATGGCTGCCGTCAGCAATACTTTTGTACCAGTCAGATCAAAAACTTCTGAATTGTGCCTTCAAACAAGAAAAACCTCCGGGAACAAGTTTGCATAGCATTTTACTGTAAAGGGGGAAATACTCTTTTGAAAGTGTGTATCTCAGTTTATAGCACATTTAACATCCCATAAACTTTACATCTTGCAACCCCACAGCTAAACAATGCGAACATTCAAAGCAAAACTCCCTCTGAGCTTACAATCCAAAGTAAAATAACCGGTGGAATATTCTTAGCCACAAATCTCCTGAAAGGAAACGTACAGCCTATCTGTAAAAAGTATGTGAATTATTCACAAGGCAACAAACAATTCTATAAACTCTCAATGACCCATAATAAAAGAAAAAATGAAAATAAAATAGGGAGCCATGTGATTCTCCGCAGTCCTGTATGCTTTTTTTTTCGCATGGTGAGAAAGTAAAGTGTTGGAAATGCATGAGGTTATTGAAGCCGTTTGCAGCGACGTCACGGCCGAGTCAGCAGTGTTATATAGGTTTAGTTTGGCAGAGGACTGTGTACATTTTGGCACGATGATCAATCTCACGGACTGCAATAAAACGGGCAAAAAATAGTGGACAGGAAAGGAGGGGCCAAGTCAACCAGCCCAAACTGGGACTCTTTCCACTTCTCTCCCTTGGCTCACAAGCATTGCCATAATACATCAACAGATGGATATTAAAGAAGAGATACACCCTAACAACAATATTCAATAAGACAGAATATTTGCCCCCCGGGAATAAAATTCTTTCCCCTTATTACCCGGGTGTGGAGCGGGGCTATTTTGCAGGAGTCGGAGTCTCATAAAAAAGGACCGACTCCCAAAAATATAATTAGTTGTCAGTTAGTTTTATGCAAAAACAAGAGGAATTGGGTCCCCCAGTGCTCCGCTCCCATATCTTCAGCCTCATCAATGAGGAGTTAATTGTGACATGGAGGGCAAAGCTGCCCAGGGGGAAAAAATTTCTCCCGGGCAAAAAAAATTTAGCAAAAAGTTTTACTGCTTTCAAAAAAGTAGAAGATTCAACCTTTTTCTAAACGGACTGTGGCTGAGGCAAATTTCCTTTTACCCCTGACATTGTTTTAGTTTGCCCTGTGGTCCCCTTTGCCCCCCAAATCAAGTTAGTGTAGAGAGGGCCCTTCCTACCCGGGAAAAATGAATCAGATGTAGGTGTCTATGAGGATCTGATGGAGGCAATACTATTTTTCAGAACAATTTGACCCCCAAATGTTTTTGCAGGGTTTTTCATATTTTCAAATTTTTTTTTGTTTAAAGTCATATCCAATAAATATATTTTACACCAACAAGCAAAATGGTAACAATGTTTTGAACTTGGACTTTTAGGCTCCATATCCACCCCCCCTACAGTTGTACATGAGGCTATGTAATTTTATATACATCCTTACTATCTTATACTAAAATTTGACTTGAAGTATTAGCATCTGCTTAGTTTGCGTTCTTTTTTTTAACTGCATTGTTTCTGTTTTTTTTTCCTAAAAAACAAAATGTTTTTTTTTTATTTTTGTTTTGTATTTTGGAAATCCCCCCTTTTTTTTTTCAGCACTGCCTGAACCATTCGGGCTCTGGATAGATTTAAGCATGTTTAAAAAAAATCTGATCCCAGGTCTCTTCAACACATTCCCCGTTTTGGCAGTTTTTCTTCAAATCTACCACAGTGTTCAAAAGATCAAAACATTTTTATCCTTTTTCTTGTGTGTCGTTTTGCCCAAAAGCTTGATTTTTTGTATTTAAAAGGTAACACCTGATGTTACCATTTTACTACGAAAATTATCACTTAAACAGGGGCCCTGTATGAGGGCAGGGTCAGAGGTTTGGGGAAAATTTAGGAGTCGGGGGCAGGGTTTGGCTTGCCGACTCCACAGCCTTAGGATGAAGTGAAATATCACACATTATTCATAGCCAGAAAATTTCAGTTTCTAAGAAAAAAAAATAGTCTTAACCTGGGTTTTCTTACCAAAATGATTAGCTTTAAACATGTAAGCTAAGTTAACTAAATACCAAACTAAATTACCCGTACATTTCTGTTCGTTTTGCTTCATTTCAGATAGAGCAGTTTTTATTCCTATTGTTTACGAGGTTTCCTAAGTTACAACCACCTCTCTTTGCTCTAGTAGCTCTGGATGGTGACTTCCCTGCTGTGTCTTATGAGCATCACAGGAGCTTGTGTATGTTTCTTAGGCTGTCTACACTGCACAGAAAAACGTCCGTTTTCTAAAAACGCTGGAAAAAAACTATGTAATCATTCCCATAGACTTCAAAAATGTAAAAACCCCTGCTTCTACATGAGCTTTTTTTTCTTTTTTTTTTTAGGGTCGTATTTTGCAACTGTTCAAAAAACGCCAGAACCGGGGCAGAAAATTTTACTACAGGAGCTATGGGAAAAAGCCGGACGTCTTTTGGTGCGTTTTTGCTGCGTTTTTTTGCCCCGATTTTTTAATGAAAACCCCCCAAAACCCAAGTTACACCTATAATGGGTGGTAACAAAGGTTAAAAACCTTATAAAATTTGCATACAATGTTTAAAGTGTTCTTTTTTTGTCCTTTTTTAATAAAAAAGATCATGCTTTTGGGGCTGCTAACAATTTTTGGCTTCATATTTTTTCGTAAATTTTTTTTTTTTTTTTTTTTTTTTTACGATTTTGGCATCAGAATCATTTCTTTTTTTTCCTACAGATTTTGGCTAAAATCCTTTTTAAAATATTTTGGGCCTAATAAAATTATCTCGTACTGACGCTGAAAATCTTTTTTTTTACGGATTTTGGGGCAAAAATCCCTTTTTTTAAAGGATTCTGGGGTTAAAAAACTTTTCTTTACATATTTGGCGCTAATAAAGTTCTCGCTTTTTACGCCAGAAATACTTTTTTTTTTTTTTTTTTTTTTTTTTAAGATTTTGGCGCGAATCCATTTTTTTTACTTTTTTTTGGACTAAAATATAAAATTTTTTTTTTTTTTTTACAGATTTTTGGCGCAGAATCCATTTTTTTTTTTACTTTTTTTGGGATAAAATATATAAAATATATTTTTTTTTTAAGATTTTGCGTTAATAAAGTTCTCGCTTCTGACGCAAAAATACGTTTTTTTTTCGGTTTTGCACCAGAATCCCCTTTTTGTGGATTTTTGGGGGCTAAATCTTTTTCTTTTAAAATTTTTTGGTGCTAAAAAATTTTTTTCCAAAAAAAAAAAAAATTTTTTTAAAAAATTTAAAAAAAAAAAAAAAAAAATTTAAATTCTCGCTTCTGGGCTAAAAATACTTTTTTTTTCGGATTTGGCCAAAAATTTTTTTTTTAAAATTTTG